>JBBPNA010000552.1:0-17229 GCA_038090555.1 Boletus subcaerulescens | reverse complement strand
GGCCCATTCAGACATCATAATACTTACATGAAGATTTTCCCACCCATCAACGAATCATCCCAACCATCCGCCGACCATTCGTCGGGGAAGAGACGAACATGCCCCCTCCACCGCCCCCGCCAAAGGACACACCAAGGCCATCACCACTCCCACCCATGTCACCACGCGGCGAGTGCAGCCATTTTCACACGCTGAGCGTGGCAGATGGCTCTGTGACACTGCATGTTCAAGTCGATTGCCGGGTACTGTTACTGTATCATTATTATAGGCCCGCGCAATCATGATGCCACGGTGCTGGCACCTGAATGTGCCATGATGCTCTCATCCTTTCCAGCAACCCATTCGTCATTCGTCACACTGTCCAAGGTACTGGGTATCCATCTACATGCTTGATGCTCGTTTGAATCGTTTCACGACAGGTCTTGGTTATCGCATTATTTCCTTCGGTGTGATCCAGACTCAGAGTCGGCTGTACTTCGACACGCTGGTCGGTGATCACCTGAATTGCCAGGACGTTGCAATGTTCCTGAGATGGCCAGAGCGAGGTAGGCTCTTGTCGTCCAATGATTGTTTCTAATTTCTAGTCTACCAAGCCAAACAATGACAATGACTCTTATGCCTGGTTCAACCATCTGCTTCAACAAAACACAGGCTGATACGTCCATCAGCCTCAAGGAGTCGAGTAGTTTGGGCACCCGCCGTTCATGTGGTTATTTTTAGGTAAATCAGATGGCGTGAGGGTCCTTCAGCTGTTTTACATATATAAATTGTGTCTTGGGAAGGGATCTTGTCCGTGGACTTGCCATTTTCCATTGTCGCTAACCCTCACGCAATGCATGAATGGGCGACTACAGGGACCTTGGCATTTGGATGCCTCGTGACTCTGTATCTCGGACGACGAGCACTCAGGAGTCGATCACCTTACCCATTGCCCCCAGGACCTCCAGGTTTACCATGGGTCGGGAATGTCATCAGTATTAACACGGATGCTCCATGGTTAACGTATGCCGAGTGGGCCAGAACATACGGTACGTCGCAACATGTTGGCTATGTCTTTCATCTGAGTCGAGCCGTTACTATTTATCCAGGCGATCTAGTTTATTCTCGGCTGCTGGGGAAGGATATCATCGTCATCAACTCAGAACAGGTTGCCAAAGACTTGCTCGAGATCCAGTCCAGGAACCATTCTGATCGCCCATACCTCATCACTAATGAATTGTTAGCCTTTGATCATTTCCAGAATGTTGATCTCAACCACTTTTGTAGGTGTGGCGTGGATTTCAATACCGTTCTCATGCCCTACGGCGATCGATGGCGACTCCACAGACGTTTTTTTCATCAAACGTTCAGGCTCGGCGCGGTACCCAGATTTCTACCCTATCAACATAGTAGAGCATGTCATCTCCTCCAGCGGTTGCTTGAAGCACCAGAAGAACTCAGTGATCACATGTTCGAGTGAGTGTAAGAGAGAAAATGTACCGATAGGCTCGACTCACCTCTCCATCGAGATACACGGCATCAGTTATTTTGAACAGCACGTACAACTATGATCCGAAGTCTCGCAAGGACGATCTCGTCGAGACTGTGGCAAATGTATTGAAAATTACTACACCTGCCTTGCGTCCTGACATTGGCGTTATCGTTGGCGCCTTTCCGTGGGGTGAGCATATCACATGTCCTGCTTCGTGGTCGATCACCAGATGAATATATTCCCAGTGCTTTATCTCCCGTCATGGTTTCCCGGTATGTCGTTCAAGAAGGAAATGGAGGTGGCATGCGCGTATTCGAAACAGTATCTCGAGCGGCCATTTGAGTACGCACTTCAGAAAGTGGTGATGTTCATTTTGGTTACTCATCCCCCGCACTCTTCGAATGATGACGTGTTTCAGAGCGGTAGCGTCGCACCGTCCATGGTACACGACGGATTGCGACGCATGGAAGGCGATGGTATTTCACTGGACGAATCATTTGTGCAGGCACTCAAAGAGGCAGCAGGGACCGCATTTTTGGGTAAGCTTCTCCAGGTCGGATGCCTTACGAGATCCTGTACTAATATTCATATTGGTCAGCTGCATCAGAAACCGTACGTGGTACATCAATGTTATGATGGCGTGCCACACGCTAACAAGATGCAACAGTCCAACTCGTTCCTGATGACCTTTTTCCTCATGATGGTGGTAAACCCGGGAGCTCAAGAAAAAGCGCATGCACAGATCGATGCTGTAGTGGGTCGGCACAGACTGCCGGGGATGGATGATCGTGCTTCGTTACCCTTTATAGATGCCATTCTTCGGGAAACGCTCAGATATAGTCCTGTCGTTCCTCTCTGTAAGTGATTACCTTATCAGTGTTCATTGCTCATCCCCTAGAATCATGCAGCGATCCCCCATGCTGCTGTGGATGACGCTATATATGGTGGTTACCGTATTCCAAAGGGTAATTATTTCAGGGCAATTTCCTCGCATGGCTGAGCGATTGTTGATATCCGACTTCAGGTGCTATCCTCTTGGCAAATCTCTGGTTCGTGTTTCCCCATCCTTGATAATGGCCTAAGATCTTGAATGTTTCATTTTTTCTAGGTCAATGGCACATGATGAATCTAGGTACCCCATCCCAGACGCGTTCATCCCCGAACGATTCCTCAACGACAATGGATCGCTCAAATCCGACAATATGGAACACATTGCATTTGGATTCGGTCGACGGATGTGTGTCGGGAGACACTTTGCAGACACGTCCGTATGGGCGGTCATGGCCAAGGTATTGGCTGTATTCAAGATTCTGAGGCCTCTGGACGAGAATGGGGTGGAGGTGCCTGTGGAACTGAGATTTTCGACTGGCCTTGCAGTGTGAGTATCCATGATGCGTCATGCTGATGTGATGGAGAAACGAGCTGAACGCCCCGATCTCGTCGGGATATGGATGTTGATGCGTTGCATTAGACATCCACTTCCGTTTAGGTGCAGGATCGTCCCTAGGTTTGAGGGGATGGATACTGAGAGGTTGGAGCGGTTGATTGCTGCGAGCTCTGCCTGACACGGGCTCTCTTTCATGTGGTGTGTTGTAAGTTTGATGGTCAGAGGCTACGAGATGCATCCGCTTGGGATGCTGGGACACACGCCACGATACGACTGTCTGGAGCGAATATATTTTCTTTGTTATCTCCTTTTGTTACATAAGGCCGAAATAATAGACAGCGATGGTACAGATACTTACTTATGCAAGTAACAATATGGTTGATCGTCTCAGTCCAGGGGCCAACAGGGCCAACTTGTACTAGTGGGTGTTACTCGTGTTTACTGTTCTCGGTCTGCTCCAAGTTCTATTAGACGGGTGCGTTCCCACCAGTCTTGGCAACCCTGCACTGTCATCGTCGATGTTCAACATCAATTGAAGCCCATGGGGATGAAACGGGGCCACCGTGTCGGAGTTCGCCAAAACCCCCGGTCGGAGTTCAAACCGGCGTTAGAGAGCTGGAGATGATCGACGTACTTTTCCTGCGCTAGCGTATCGGTGAGCCTTGCTGTTTTGTGTTCATTCATGACCGCGAAGGGGCGCGTCCCTGGCGTCACTGCTGGTCATGGATGCGTGCCACGTCTTGCCACGTCTCCATCCGAGTCTTGAATCGGCCCATCGGATGTCCACGTCCATGTCACTGTCACTCGGCGTTCAACGTTCAGCGTTCAACACCTGTCGCGCAATCTGATGTTGATGTTGGTCATTGATTGGCTGACCCAGTACTAAAACACGGAAATTACTCACTTGATGGCATACACGGGGACACGTGGCCGCAGTGTCAACCAATATCAATTTGACAGATGCCCTTGATGCGCTTGCTCTCCCTACAAGGACACGACCCACTCTGTCAGCAGCGTCTTGTTATGTAACATTCGCTTCAACGTACAGACAACACCCGGTCTACGCCCAGTACCAGTGGCAGGTCTTCTTTTGTTGCGCCACCATTGCAAGCCCACGTCGCATGTATTACGGGTGGCCTCATGCAACTCTCATCTGAGGCCGAAGTACCCGGCCATCTGGGCCCGAGGTTAGGAGAGCTGTACATATGCAAGACATGCCGGCATTGTAGGTGCTTATCAGCTAACAGTAGCTTGCGATCTCTCGGTGCGGTGACTGACATGAGATTTTTTTTTCGATGACCTCTTCCTTCATACTAGGACGGCGGTTGAGTTGTTTTAGGAAAGCAGGGGTTGTCTCACTTGAAAGAATACCCTCTTTTTACCCGTCCCCATAACAGACGACAGCCCGGGTGGCGTGACCGGTTATCCTCCGAATCCGCCCTCCCAATGAATATAAATGGACCTTATCTATAGGCCTGCCATTGTTTCCACCCCACGAAATGTACGACTGGGCGACTACGGGCTCCTTGGCACTTGGATGTCTTGTGGTTCTGTATATCGGACGACGGGCTCTCAGGAGTCGAACCCCTTACCCATTCCCTCCCGGACCACCCGGTTTACCATGGGTCGGGAACGTCATCGGTATTAACACAGGTGCTCCATGGTTGACATATAATGAGTGGGCAAGAACATACGGTAAGTTGCAACATGCTCAGCTGTGCGCCCTTCATTCAACTCAATATCCGTACAGGCGACCTAGTTTACTCTCGACTTCTGGGGAAGGATATCATCATCATCAATTCAGAAAAAATCGCCAAGGACCTGCTCGAGATCCGGTCCAAGAATTATTCAGACCGTCCATATCTTATCACCAATGAATTGTCAGTTCTTCAATTTCTATATAGTCCTGGTTTGAACCCACCTTTTCAGGTGTGGAATAGAGTTTAACTCCTCTTTCATGCCCTACGGCGATCGATGGCGACTACACAGACGATTTTTTCATCAGACATTTAGGTTCGACGCGGTACCCAGATTTATACCTTATCAACAGAGCAGAGCAAGTCATCTCCTCCAGCGGTTGCACGAAACGCCCGAAAAACTTAGTGATCACATCTTCGAGTGAGTGTAAGAGATAAAATGTACCGATAGGCTCGACTCACCTCTCCATCGAGATACACGGCATCCGTCATTCTGAACAGCACGTACAACTATGATTCAGCATCATCTCGCAAGGACAATCTCATCGACATTGCTGCAAACGTGTTGAATGTTATCGTGCCTGCTCTTCGTCCTGACGTTGCTGTTATCTTGGGTGCCTTTCCATGGCGTGAGTCAATTGCATGCTTTGCTTCGTGTTTTATCATGCCTGAGTTTCAAGTGCACTTTCTCCCTTCATGGTTTCCCGGCATGTCGTTCAAGAGAGAAATGGCGGTGGCATGCGCGTACTCGAAACAGTATCTGGAACGGCCGTTTGAGTATGCTCTTCAAAAAGTGGTAATGGACGTCTCAATCTTATATCCCGTATGTTGAACGATGATATGTGCCAGAGCGGCAACGCCGCACCGTCCATGGTACATGACGCATTGCGACATATGGAAGAGAAAGGGTTTTCACCGGAAGAATCGTGGATGCAAGCACTCAAAGAAGCATCTGGGACTGCGTTTTTGGGTACGCGTCTCGTATGTATCGCAGGATCTACACTGATGTCCACGTCGGTTCAAAGCTGCATCGGAAACCGTATGTGGCCGTCTTTGACGGTATGCCAGATCGTTAACGAGACGAGGCAGTCCAACTCGGTCCTGATGACCTTTTTTCTCATGATGGTGGTAAACCCAGCGGTTCAGGAAAAAGCACAAGCACAAATCGATGCTGTCGTGGGGCGGGACAGGTTGCCGACAATGGATGATCGACCTTTGTTGCCCTTAATAGATGCCATCTTTCGGGAAACGCTCAGATACAGCCCCATCCTTCCTCTCTGTGAGTGATTGCACTGTTAACACTTATTGATCATCCCCTCAAATCACACAGCGGCTCCCCATGCTACTGTTGATGACGACATGTACAGTGGATATCATATTCCAAAGGGTAATTATTTCAGACAAGCTTCCTCGAACGACCAAATGTTTACTGATATCTAATTTCAGGTGCCATCATCTTGGCAAACCTTTGGTTCGTCTTTGTGGTTCCTCGATGCAAGTCCGTCTGAAATATCCATTTTTCTAGGTCCATGGCGCACGACGAATCCAGGTACCCCAATCCAGATGCGTTCATCCCCGAACGATTCATTAACGACGACGGGACGCTCAAGCCGGATGACATGGAACATATTATGTTTGGATTCGGTCGACGCATCTGTGTCGGGAGACACTTTGCAGTCACGACTGTGTGGGGGGCCATAGCCAAGATATTGGCTGTTTATAAGATTTTGAGACCGCTGGACAAGAACGGGGTGGAGATGCCGGTGAAACCGAAATTTTCTAGCGGGATTGGAGTGTGAGTGTCTATAATGCGACAATGCTGGTGCCGACAAACCAGTCAAACCCCCTCGATGTCGTTGGGACGTGGTGCTCATATATTGCATAGGCATCCGCTTCCGTTTAAGTGTAGGATCGTCCCAAGGTTCGAAGGGATGGACGCTGAGAAGTTGGGGCAGTTGGTTGCTGCGAGCACCGCGTGACGCGGATTCTTTTTTGTACTATGGTGTGTTGTTTTCCCAGGTTCGGGGTGTGTCTGGATAATTATGATCATTCAAGGCTTGGACCAGCGAGGCGCAGCCCATGTCGTCTAACATTTCATATAGATGAAGTGTTGGCTGCACAAATTATAATGGGGGTTGTGTGAGCGAGGGTTATCGTATCTTTTTTTCGCAGTAAATATTGAGTTGTATGTTCCACCACCATGTTGTAACGGATACCCAATGTCAAGGTTCTCAAGGTACAAGGGCACGAGGGTCGAGTCGAGCGTGGCGAAAATCGGCGATCTAGGGTACACGGACATCATGTATGAGGTACTAGTGGATTGGCGATCGAGACGAAGCCCGTCATCCACGGAAATTAGAGGGATCGGCTGAACTACCCTATCATGATGAAGTGGGTTAACGCGGCCAAAGATCATGAACGGCGCCATAGTACAGCTTACGAGCCAGGGGTAAGACCGTCTTAGAGTTGGTGCCAGTGTAACAGTGTAACGATGTAGACGAGACTCATCGAGCGCGTAATGGGCACTTGGCAGTACGAAACGCAGACCAAGATGCCTGACGTGACAAAAAACCTCTCGTCAAGCGAGGCATCTCTAGTGTCGTCCCACTGTAGTGTTCGTGCGGCCTCGCAGTCATTCGGCCCTGTGCCCCGGCAGCTCTGAAATAGTTGCTTGTAGACTCGTTCCTTGCCACGTACACGTCAGCCACGTGCAGCCTCGTTGCGTGGCCAGTGGTGCAGTTTCAAGGCTTTCGGCGGCCCAGTCGGTCACCAGTCATGGACTCATGGTGGCAGCTACCCATAGGTTACCGTCTCCCTGGTGAAACGCAAGCTTATCCTTATCGCTGGTCGCCGGGCCTGGCCGCGTTGGTTCAAATGACATGCACTCGTTTAAGGGCTCTCTCAAAACCTCGTTGCAGTTTCACATCACGCTATCAAGTTGGCCTCGGAAAACCGAATTGTTCAGGAACCCTTGTCGTTCAATGATGGTTGCTAGTCAGCCAAGTCAACCGATGTACATGCATCACACTTCGTTCATTGACAACTGCCAGTTTCAACTTAAAAACAGGTTTACAGGTGCATCAACCAAGAAGAGTAGTGTGGAAATTTATGTCTCAATGCACCGTCTTGTTCTTGTTCACAGCAGACCAGGGGCAAATGGGCTATCGCGAGCCTGTGTTTTGTTGTACCATCCGAAGGGACACACGCCTGCGTACTAACATCATAGGATAAGGCAAGACTTGGCATGCAACCGTCATCCAAGGTCGAAGTATTTGGCCTGGTATAGGACCTGGAGCCTCGGACCTGTACGTGAGCAGGACTCGCAGCATTCTTACCGGTGTTTTCTTCGACTGCATGACCTTTTTTGTCATGCCAGGTAATGTAGGACAATCACGCAGTGTTTCAGGGAAGCAGAGGCACTGCCTCACTTGACAAAACGCTCGCTTTGCGCGTGTCCATGTACAGCAGTAATCCACATCGGTACGGATTGCTGTTGATATAACCGCCCTCACAATTTAAATGGACCCTGTCTGCAGGTCTGGCAGCGTTATCATTATCACCTGCGCGCAATGCACGATTGGGCGACTACGGGTTCCTTGGCTCTTGGATGCTTCGTGGTTCTGTATCTCGGACAACAAGCTCTTAGGAGTCGAACTCCTTACCCACTGCCCCCCGGACCTCCCGGTTTACCATGGGTTGGCAACGTTATCGGCGTTGACGCAGATGCTCCATGGTTGACATATGCCAAATGGGCAAGAACATACGGTACGTTGCATTATACTCGGCTCTACACCCTTTACTCGAGTTGATATGTGTACAGGCGACCTAGTTTATTCTCGACTTCTGGGAAAGGATATCATCATTATCAATTCGGAAAAGATCGCCAACGACCTGCTCGAGGTCCGGTCCAAGAATTATTCAGACCGCCCAAACTTCGTGACTCTTGAATTGTTAGGTCGCTGCTTCTTTTGACGCTGCCGGTCTTAATCCACATTTGCAGATGCGGGGTGGATTTCAGTTCCATTTTCATGCCCTACGGCGATCTGTGGCGGCTCCACAGACGTTTTTTTCATCAGACATTTAAGCTCGACGCGGTACCCAGATTTTCGCCCTACCAACATCATAAAGCGTGCCATCTCCTCCATCGGTTGCTTAAAACGCCCGACAAACTCGATGATCACACCTTCGAGTAAGTGTACGAGAGAAGATGAATTGATACGTCCGACTCATCTCTCCATCGAGGTACACATCGTCAGTCGTTCTGAATAGCGTCTATAATTATGATCCAACTTCTCGCAAGGACGATCTAGTTGACATGCTGGCGAATGTGTTGATGCTCGTCGTGCCTGCTTTGCGTCCTGACATTAACATTATCCTAGGTGCCTTTCCGTGGTGTGAGTGGATTCCATGTACTTATTCATGATTGATCACGCTATGGATATGTTTCAAGTGCTTTATCTCCCGTCATGGTTTCCTGGCATGTCATTCAAGAGGGGCATGGCGGTGGCACGTGGTTATTCGAAGCAGTACCTCGAACGCCCATTTGAGTATTCTCTAGAAAAAATGGTAATGATCATTTCAACAGTTCATCTCCCACGGACATTGAATGGTTACTTGTGCCAGAGCGGTAGTGTCGCACCGTCCATGGTACATGATGCTGTGCGACACATGGAAGAAAAAGAAATTTCACCCGAAGAATCGTGGATGCAGGCACTCAAAGAGGCATCTGGAACTGTGTTTTTGGGTACGCTTCTTGTATGCCTTGCGGGATCTCAATACTAACGTCTATGTTGGTTAGCCGCATCAGATACCGTCTGTACCACTTGTTTCAACGTTGACCCTCATCGTTAACTAGATGAAATAGTCCAACTCGGTCTTGAGGACCTTTTTTCTGATGATGATGGTGGACCAGGTCGCTCAGGAAAAAGCTCAAGCACAAATTGATGCTGTGGTGGGCCAGGATAGACTGCCAGGGATGGAAGATCGCCCTCTGTTACCCTTTATAGATGCCATTTTTCGAGAAACGCTCAGGTACAGTCCTGTCGCTCCTCTCTGTGAGTGATTGCCTTTTTAGCGTTCATTTTTCACCCCCTAAAATCATGCAGCGATCCCTCATGCTGCTACAAACGACGACGTATATGATGGATACCATATTCCAAAGGGTAACTTTTTTGGTAAATTTATTCGGGCGAAACGTGTGCTGATACCCGACTTCAGGTGCTATCATCTTGGCGAACGTCTGGTTCGTGTTTCTCCGTTCCTTTATGACGGTCTGAGATCTCAGATGATCTTTTTTTTCTAGGTCAATGGCACACGATGAGGCTAGGTACTCCAATCCAGATGCGTTCATCCCCGAACGGTTCCTCAACGACGACGGGTCCCTCAAACCCGACGACACGGAACATATCAAGTTTGGATTTGGTCGGCGCATGTGTGTCGGTAGACACTTTGCAGACAGGTCCATGTGGGCGGTCATGGCCAAGGCATTGGCTGTATTCAAGATTCTGAGGCCTTTGGACGAACATGGGGTAGAAATACCGGTGGAACCAAAGTTCGCGAATGGGATTGCCGTGTGAGTATTCACGTTGCGGTGCGATGGTCAAGCAGGTTAATCATCTCCATCTCCAGGCACCCGCTTCCGTATAGGTGCAGGATCGTCCCTAGGTTTGAGGGGATGGATGCTGAGAAATTGTCTCAGTTGATTGCTGCGAGCACCGCTTGATGCGGACTCTTTGTATGGTAAGCTGTGATTTTTCTTTGGAGACATGGGCATGGACAAGTGCTACCGAGGCAAAGTCCCTTGGAGTTGCTTCGTTCCGAATAGACAGAACGCTGACGACACGAAATTTCGACGGGTTTTTTTCTGTGTCACCAGGTCTCTTTCGTAGCGTCCAACTGCACGATCAGCCACCCAAATTCGAATCATGAACTCCGCAGTTCACAAGTTTGAAGTCCTCGGACCGAGTGTACATCGACGTGCATAGCACGAGAATGGGGCGAGCATTAGCAACAATTCAAGTTGCACTATCTTTGTTCCATGTGGGCGAGACCAGCTCACGCCGGTGATGCCATCAAACTAATCTCAGCTCAACTGAGTCCAACTACATGTTAACGAATGTGGCGGGACCGATGTTCCGTGGTGGTGATTCAGAGGCCAGCTGATGATTGACACGTTCAAACTGCTCCCGAAAACCGACTGAGTAGTGCTTGTTAATGGTTGATTGGAGAATCCTCGTATGCACGATTGTTCAAGAGGCATAAGTTTAACACCACTTCTCAGCGGCACTTGGCAGTGTCCTTTTACAAGTGTCAGGGATCACATATTAACGCGCCACCTACTAGTTGTCCCGCTGATTTGCATTTGTTCGTTGGCAGATTGGGTCTCGCGTGGGGGCTGTCACTAGAGGACAGGTGATGTGCTTCCACTAGGCGATCACACTGAGGGCATACTTGTAACCTTTGTTTTTCAGGTTTCAGTTACAACTTACAGTGATGAAACAAGGTTTCGAGTTATGCTGGTTTTCGCGTGTTCTACATGTCTTACAATCTCCAAACAAATATTGCATGAGGCACATACATCAACCCACCCAAACGCTCCACCACATCAATTTCGTGCCCCGTCCAGGATTCCACGTATTCGGAGTCTCGCGAAACTGCGCGTCCACGTGCACACGGATCTTGTCACCCAGCACCCGCTCCCACAACTCTTTCCAGGATGCTGGCGAGTGCGCATACCGAGTCCTAGCAGGCGTGAACGATACTAACGCCATGACGCGCCACGTTCTACATACCGAACCATCGCGTCATCGATAACGCCTTCCTCTTCTTGGGCAACGTGCTTGCCAAAGAGCACCGCCGGGCCGCTTCCTCCGCTCACGTCTAAAAGCGTCGCAAGGCGCCGCGCAATCGCTTCTTGCGTTCCCTCATCAAAGAGGTGGAAGAGTGCGCCAGCGTAGACATACTTAACATGTCCGCGGAGCTCGTTCAAGCTCCCGACATCCTTGAGGGAAGGATGTGCGACATCCGCCACTTGAGGGAATGGAAGAAGTGTGATGTCAAACACGTCGCCGACGAAGAACGAGATCTGGCAGCTGTCGCGGTCACCGTATAGTTCGTAACCTAAATCGATAAAATCACGTCGCACATCGCAGCCGATGACGGACGTCGCGAGGTATCCGGACTGGACGAGGTGACGTAAATCCGTGCCCACTGTTCACGGATGGGTTGGGTTGGATGGTCCAGATATAAGGGCGACTTACTGCAACAACCAATGTCGAGAAGCAAAGGTGCGTTGGCTTGTCCAGAACTTTGATTCGCTTTCAGGACACAAGGGAAAGCATGGTGTTCGGCTATCGAGAGAGATATATAGCGAAATGCGTGAATGCATGGATAGGGATAGATTTGACTGCAGATATTTGATACTTCAGAAAAGCATTCTATAATCTGCGCAGTTGGAACACACTATGCTCTGAGAACCCACCAAATGAGTAACGCAATGAGTCGTGGCAAATCAGCTGTAGCGAGAAAAACACACTTATCCTGGACTTCAAGGACCCGTTTTCTTATCTCCGCTTTAGCGTCGATTGCTTCTGGATTCACATCTTGGATTGCATCAAGCAGGAACTTGGTTTGCTTCTCTGATAATTTGAGAGAGACATAGAGATCAGGGACCAGCGAGTCAACAGGACGAGGCTGTTCGCGAAGGATGTGATCTTCACAAAGCATAGGAGGAGTCACGACCAACAGGTGGGATTTCCCGTGAGGCTATGTATTTTACAGTTTCCAGTACGTTTTCTAGATATTCGTGTTGATGCACATGTGGTCCCACAGCTGAGAGCGCTCTCCGCCGCGTGAATCGCAAACTCAGGGAGTCTGTCAGCTACTAGTATATTCATAGAAGATCCTCGGAGCTTGGGGAACCGTCCACACATATGTATGGTTCAATTTGATTCTGCACCGTGGTTACTGAGCACTGAGTCAACCTACCTGCACATAACGAGCCATACAGTACCACGCACTGGATGGCAGTAAAAGATGTATAGATGCCAAATATTCAAAGACCTACATGGATGAACGGGATCCACTCATCGAACGACGCTTCGCCACTATCCCGAAGGCTCTCAATAGCGTCGTGCAGCGCTCGCGCAGCTTCTCGGTAATCAGGCTTCGTACCACTCCCGAACAGCTGTCCATACACGTCCCTTGCCACGCCAGGCGCAAGCTTATCGCTGATTGACCACATCGTACCAACAACTCCCTTGTAACCCGCAAGCAGCATTCCTGCTGCGATATGGAGGGCCTCGTCAGAGAGAAGCTTGTCACCCATCGCCGTCTGACACGCAGAGAGAAAGGCGAGTCCACCATGGGGACGCGATAGCGCGATGATATCACGGAGCTTCAAGCGTTGTTTATCGGCGAGACAAAGCCCACTGTCAATTGGACTTGTGGCATCCTGGATTCCGTGGCACGCAAAATGGACCCAGTCCGACTCTTTCATCATGCCAAGTACTTCCTCGACCGTCCCGGTGGAGGATTCCACAAGGATGGTACGTGCTGAAGGTGAATGCCTAATTACATCTTTGATATGCTCCAACTCGGTGTGCACGCCTGGAAGTCGGAATTGACCATCTGAGGATGGTTGACCTACAGCAAGGAGGCGGAGATCGCTGGTAGGTGCCGTGATAAGATTAGGTGACGGTCCAAGAGCGGCAATCGTAGGGATATATGATGAGACAACAAAGTCGTATACTTTGTGCCCAGCTTGCGAATGTTGCGTACCATAAAAACCAGCTGCATGGAAAGGAAGAAACACGAATGGACCAGTTGGACACCAAAAGATGCGTGATAAGTCTCCAGGCGTCTATTCGTAGACACAGATTAGCTGCAAATGCCAGTTGATATGACGTCACGTACTGAGATAGCCAAGGCATCTAGGACTGGTTTGACGACACATTTCCATAACGGGGACAAGATGGATTCCCAGGTGACACCATCCAATTTTTCAACCTTCCCCACCCTGTCGTAACGCATGATACGAGCGCGACGAATGAAACTCTTAAGGATGTTCTGAAGATGAGTGGATCTGTTGAAAGTGAAATCGGGAAGTGGGACGTGAAGTACATGATCGACATTGTCAAGAAGAATCAATGCATCGCATCGGCTTTCTGCAGCGTTGAGTATGACGATCGGTCCAGAATGTGCTGAACAACGGAGCTGAGCAAATGTTTTGTGCAGGAGGAACTTTTCGAAGCCTGGTAACTGCCTGATCTCCAGCAGTAGTTTATATCGCTCGCTCGCGAGCATACGATGTTTGTCAATCTCGTGTTGCGAGAGCTCTGTCGTGAGGCGTCCAACCAGTTCCGGGAGTGTGGGCGAGGACTTTTCACGAGTGACACTAGCATGCCCCAATGCGACAGACAATTCCCGGAGTCTACTGGCATGATCTGGATGAACTGATGATAACTCTTCGTTAGAGCTGCGAAGCTGAAACAGTTCCCCCCAAAGGATCGAACGTCCTTGCTCCAGCCACTCCACAGCAGTTTCTGGAAGACCCGAGTCCAAGGCCGCCGCCGCCGCATTGCGTACCACTGCCTCGGGACTTTCAGCGAGGTATATGTAACGTTGCGTAAGGGAAAGGCCCATCCATGCGAGTTGTGGAAAGAGGCTAATGGCAACAGAATATGCGTGAAGGAGAGTGTGATGGCGTATGCGCAGAGCACAGGATATCCAACTCCGCGACGCGTGAAACCGAACAGCAACGGGGCCAATGGGAACGGTAGCAGCATAAGAGAACAGAATAATTGCTTGCTCAAGGTCACTCGTCTTCCCGGTATGATTGAAACGAGTTCTGAAAGAGGCGGCAAGGTAATACAAATGGGCGGGTTTCTGAAAATGACCATGAGGGACAAGGTCAGCAGCTTCCCTCAGTATCAGAATTGCGCTATCGAGAACACCCAACTCCTTGACATGTCGGAAACGAGCGACGAGGCATTGTCCGAGGTTCTTCAGATGGGGGGACTTGTGAGGGTGATCAAAAGGAGTAAGGTCAACAGCGGCTCTCAGCATCGAAGCTGCTTCTTCGAGGTCGCTCCACTCCCCGAACCGATGGAAACGATGTCTGAGGCAGTTTCCGAGGTTGTTGAAGTAGCTGGGCTTGGCAGGATGGCCATGAGGGGTGAGATTAACAGCGTCTCTCTGCTTTGAAATTGCATCCTCGAGGTCACTCGGCTCTCCGATGCGTTCACAAAAACGAGTGATCAGAGAGTTGCCGAGATGGCTGAGAAAGCTCGGCTTGTTAGGATGTCCATAAGGAGTGATGTCGACTGCATCTCTTTGGCTTATAATTGCATCCTCAAGGTCGTCCAGCTCGCGGAGATGTATGAAACGATGGAAGAAGATGATGCCAAGGTTGATTAGCAAGGTCGCCTTGAGGGGGTGATCAACAGGTGTGAGATTAACAGCATCCCTGAGCATCGAAATTGCATGTTCGATATCACTCAGGTCCCCGAGGCGCTCAAAACGACTGAGGAAGGAGATTGCGAGGTTGTTAATATGACCAGGCTTGTCAGGGTGGCCAAGAGGTGTGAGGTCAACAGCTTCCCTCTGCCTAGAAATTGCATTCTTGAGGTCGTCCATTTCCCCGAAGCGCGTGAAAGAAAGGTAGAAGGTGCTACCAAGGTTGTTGAGACGATTTGGCCTTTCAGGGTGAGCACGAGGAGTGAGGTCAACAGCATTCTTGTGCATCGCAATCGAGTCCTGGAGGTCACTCAGCTCCCCAAGCTGGTGGAAACGAGTTCCAAGGCAGCTGCCTAGGGTGTCAAGACGGCCTGGCTTGCTGTGGTGACCACATGGGGTAAGTTTGATAGCATCCTTGAGTGTCGAAATTGCGTCCTCCAAGTAACTCAGCTTCCCGAGACGCTCAAAATGTGCTTTGAGAAATTTGCCAAGATTGTGGAGAAGGCCGGGCTTGTAGGGGTGACCACGAGGGGTGAGGTCAACAGCACCCTTCTGCAACGGAATTGCTTCCTCAAGGTCACTCAGCTGACCGAGGCGCATAAAACGAAGGTAGAGGGAGCTTCCAAGGCTGCCCAGAAGGACGGGATCATCAGGGCGACCGTGAGGCGTGAGCTTGACAGCATCCCTGAGCATCGAAATTGCCTCATCGATGTCACTGAGCTCCCCGAGGCGCTCAAAACGAGCTAAGAAGGAGTTGGCAAGATTATTAAGATGGTCGGGCTTATCAGGATGGGTGTGAGGGGTGAGGTCGACAACGACCTTGAGCGTTGAAATTGCTTCTTCAAGGTCGCTTAGGTCTCCGAAGCGTTCGAAACGATCTGCGAGGCAGTTACCGAGATTGCTAAGAAAGTTGGGCTTGTCAAGGTGACCATCCGGGATGAGGTCAACAGCATCCTTGCTCATCAAAATTGCTTTTTCGAGGTCGCCTAGTTCCCCGGAGTGATCGAATCGGTACCATAGCGCCAAACCTAGTTTTGCTAGTCCTGTGCAGTACCGCTCATCCAAAGCCGGAGTAGACCTGATCAAATCCTCCAAAGCTGTGATTACCTGCTGCAGATCCGCAAGATCATTGAACTGGGAAAACCGCTCCAGTAACTGTTCAACTAAAGCCCATGGGTCCTCGTCCGTCGAGCGCGAAGCCAGATCTTGCCCCGCCAAAGATTGTCTGTCTACCCGAACAGAGCCCTCTCTGGATCCGCCTCGCAGTTGGAGCATGAAAGTCGCAACCCGTTTTTCATGACTTTCTGTAGAGCTGAGCTCCATCGCCTCGCGTAACAATGCATCGGCCCGATCTGCCTCCACTTCGTCCCTCTGCTTATCGAATCGCGCGAAATGCACCGCGGCCAGCTGAACCAAGGTAGAAGGACGATCAGGGTGGCCGACAGGACGAGCAGCCATTGCAGCGCGATACATGTTAAGGGGGATCTCGAGGGACACGTCCACGCCCTCGACTTGACAGAAAATAAATTTTGCCAGTGCCAGGTTTATCTGTGCAGCCGCACGACAAGGATGGTCCAGTGGACAAAGACTGAGCGCTAGTTCAAACTGTTCTAAAGAAAGCTCTAGATCCTGTTTTTGCCCATACTTTTGGTAACGCGAGAGAGCATCATGGCCACGATTCGTCGCATTTTCTAGCTCGCCTCGGGATTCTGTTATTGACTACGGGAAAACACTGATTAACGATGATCGTGACGGTGCAAGTCGCCTACTTACGCACTGGGGGCCAAGGACCCTCGACGCAGCTGCATCGCCGCTCTTATACCTATGCCGTTCGACGGTGATAAAGATCGATGAGCACGGGGATGCAATGTCACCATCCGATGGAGCGAAATTGAACGCTGCCATGGTATGAGCACCCAAACCTTGCATACCGTGACCCGCTCACGAATGTAATTTGCACTGTGGTCCAACAACTGTTCCACAGTGATCGTCAACTTTCGCAGCTGCTCTCCGTCACCCAACACGGGCTGGAACTCGAATGTTGCATAAACTTCAAGAGAAACGGTTGCTGTCAGATCTGACGGGCTGTGAACAACGTGAGGACTAACCCCAGTTGGAGAAGGGAGATCCCACAGTAAGACCGGCTCACTCCATTCGACGACATCGCCATTCATTGATGAACGCTTACTATCGGTCCTCCACTCGAGACCACTGTGATA
>JBBPNA010000551.1:0-17233 GCA_038090555.1 Boletus subcaerulescens | reverse complement strand
TCGCCAGTGCAAACGGCCGTGCACAGCTCCACCTTTTGGACGAATCGAGCGGACTGTGTGAGTGGTTGGTGACACCAGGAGTGAAGAGACATATTGGTCGCAACGACAGGCGTCGAATTGCGAGAGAGATGAGGGAATTTGAAAAGTGTCATGATGGTAAGTCGATGTATGTGTAGCTGAGGGAAGTCAGGGGAGAGGTAGGCTCTATATGTACTCTCGAAGCAGTGTCAATGAGACGAGCGCATTGGATCCAGTGTGCCCTCCTGCCGATCTCGCCGATCCGAGTCTCCCTGGCATCTATCCGTGGAGCTAGTTGGAAAAGCGCGAACGACGATGAACAGCGAGGCGACTCGGACTGAGCTGCCCATACAAAAGTCTACCAACCCTGGCTCGCGTTTGAGGGAACTCGTTCGGTGTGGTGCCGGAGTGACGACGGTCCTGGTAGAGACGTGGATCCAGGTTTGGAGTTCAAAGTTGGTGACCTCGGCCGAAGTGTCCTCACACCCACAATATGTATCATATGTTGTTACTCATGCTACATACACTGCACACCAAGTATACGACAATGGCCCAAAAAGAAAAGCTTTTCAAGATGAGAACAGCGCCAGTGATCAAGCTCGCAAACATTGAAAATCGAAATCTGCATGTTAGGCCGGCACATTGATTATCATAGTATGGGGGTAGCCTCTTAAGACTGATAGAGAGTGAAGAATTGGCTCGTGGCGCCGTAATTCCCACATGACACTTTTGAGGAACAAATGAGTCACGGAGTCAGGTGTGATAGCATTACTCATGCAAAGTAACTCACACTGGAGTCGGTATTGCCCAGAATAGAGGTGAGGGACTACGATCATAACTTTTCCTGCTGAAAGTTCGAAGCCTTTAGGCACTAGCACTAGATAATTTGGAAGCCTGCTCAGTGATGATGCTAAGTGGTCTGGGTCAGAGACCTACCATAATCAAGTAGACCTTGTTGATCAACGATATATACACTGGGAGTACACAGGTCAATATCAAGAGGGGCATTGTCGGTACTCCTACAAAGAGTATCATATAACTTGCAAGTACGCAGTATAAGAAGGTTTCGACATACCATATGACTCCTTCGGACGCTCCTGCAACCCAAGCAGTCCCCTGGGATGGTGCAGTGATCCATGGGGTGTAGCTAGTATCTCGCTCTCCACCCCCGGGCAGGGGCATGGATGCTGCGAGTGCAAGCAAGCTAAACAAACTGATGATATAGCGGGTGCCCCAGATCATGATGAGAAAGGTGAGAAACTTGGGATGGGGCTAATCCAGAGCCTGGCAGAGGTTCGCATTTATACCTACTGGTGTATTGTGCAGTACCATCGTCCTAAGTCCGAGATCAGAGATCACGGAGAGAATGGACACCTTGGCAGGCTTAGCAGACCACCTCGCTTGACCGTTTCACAATGGCATCCCCCCGACATGAAGTTTACTCACTGACCAACCATTCATGTCGTTCGTGATCGTCTTCTGGATCCGTCTCGCACCAGAAGGAATACTACTGTAGGAAGACTCGGCTTGTCCATCGACGGCGAAGAAACCACCTCGCTGGGATGCACCAGAATGAGAATGATTACGTCCAAGGTACACACGTCCTTGAGGCCTGCCAACTGAGTCCCTGCGATTATCAATTGATATCCGGACGCATCTGCAAGCTTACCTAGATACCCACTGAGCTCTGTAACTCGGAAATGCCACCTGGCGGCGGCAAACACCTTGCTTGAGCAGGCAATTATTATGAAGTGAAACCAATGGTGCAATTGTAGCCGTACACGCGAGCTCTGAACAGGCACATACTTTATCCGTAACCCTAGATCTTGTCACCCCGTGCGAACACTATAATCAGACTCCATTAGTTCAAGGGCCACTCATTAGGTTGACCCTCGTCTCTCATCGGATTCCGAGTCGCCGCTCACCAGGTTATAATTTTAGATACGTGTGAAGGATCGACGATGTTGTTCCAGATCTGTTGACACACGGCTCTCCGCGTCGGCTCCTCAGATGCCGTTCGACGTTCCACGACAATGCCGCTCATTGACAGACTTTCAAGTTGAGTTCAAGTTGTGGCAGCAGTACCTGACGCTCGCCGTTTTCCCAGGGTCGTCCCGTCTCATGTCTCATGTTGAGGCCTATTGGCTTGACCAGTCCGCACTTTGACCGCAACTCGCTGATCACTACATCGGAGTCACTGGGAGTGTACGCCTGATCCAACTTGAAATTGGTCCATTCCACTGGGAGGTGCGGTACCCCGTCGGATGAACTTTCTAGGACGCCCTGTTCAAGGCTACGCAAAGCATGCACCGATATCGATCAAGGCAGATTCCGAGTGTTTCACTTCCATCGGGTCGTTGGATGGGTTGGGAAAGCCAGAAGTAGAGTACGTTGGAAAGAGTTGTATACAATTGGGTAACTTTAATAACTTTGTACATGACGAACATTATAAAGCGGAACATATCATCATCAGCGTAAAGCCATGGACGGTGTAACGAGGGGGGAAATAATACAGCAATACACGTTTATGTGGGTTCATATACATTCGATATTTAGCAGACTTGATGCGACCATGGTGGACGTCGTTATCGTAGGAAAGGTCAATGTGCGAGGAACCTTGCGATGTCCCAAAAGTTGCGAGTGGCGACACTGATGACATCTCTGCCAGACCCCGAATTGAGACGTAGAAAGCCCGAGATCAGTGAAATATGTGAGATAAGTCAGTCAATAGAGCAGAATCGTCAAGTAAGAATACAGTGTTGTTTTTCGGAGACTGTAGTATCAGGTCCTCGACACGATCAAAACTAGTCCGTAAACGCTGCACAAACGCGTTCATCTAACACGTCCGTCTTGCATTGGATAGCAGTCATTTCACAGACCAAATCTCAACGTTCGTGTTCCCAGGCAGCGTCTAGTTCCAATTTGAACGACGTCGTCGAACGCGGAACTCGCCGATCAGTACATCGGAGTGTATGCCTGATCTAACTTGAAATTGGCCTCAGACCATCCGACCATCCATTCCACTGCCTAGGACGCCCCGTTCAAGGCTACGCAAAGCAGGCACCAATAATCCAAAAAGAAAGGTTTTTCAAGATCAGAACAACGCCAGTGATTCAGTTCGCAAACATCATGATTGAAAATCGAAATCCATGTGCTAGGCCGGGACACATCTTGAGTCTGGTAATGCGACCGCACATTGATTAGTATGGGGGTAGCCAGTACTAGCCTCTTCTACGTCTTGTAGATAGGGAAGATTTGGCTCGTGGCGCCGTATTTGCCACATAACACTTTTGAGGAACAAACGAGTCAGGCCTAGGTGTGATAGCATGCAGAGTAACTTACACTGGAGTCGGTATTTCCCAGAATAGTAGAGGTCAGGGACACGGATCGTAACACGCCCTGCTGAAAGGGTGAAGCCAACAGACACGTATACTAGATAATTTGGAAGCCTGCTTAGTGGTGATGCTAAGTGGTCTGGGTCAGAGACCTACCATTTGCAACAAGTAGACCGTCTGGATCAACGATATATAGACTGGGGGCACACTGGTCAATATCGGGAGGGGCATTGCCGATACTCCTACAAAGAGTATCATATAACTTGCACTGAGTATGTAGTATAAGAAGTATCCGACATACCATATGACTGCTTCGGTCGCTCCTGTATCCCAAGTAGACTCCGGGGAGGGTGTAATGATCCATGGGGTGTAGATAGAGTCTCGCTCTCGGTGACCCTCGGGCAGGGGTATGGATGCTGCAAGTGCAAGCAAGCTACCAAAACTAATGATATGGCGGGTGCCCCAGATCATGATGAGAAAGCCTGGGGTGAGAAACTTGGGATGGGGCTAATTCAGAGCCTGGCAGAGGTTCGCATTTATACCTCCTGGTGTATTGTGCAGTGCCATCGTCCCAAGTCCGAGATCAGAGATCTCGGAAAGACTAGACATCAACTTGAATGATGGACCACTGCCTCACTAAGTTAACCGTTTCACAATGACATCCCCCGACATGAAGTTTACTCACTGGCAGCCTACTCTACCTCATTCCTAAATACAAGGGGTATGACACATTGTCTTCTGGATCCGTCCCGCACCAGAAGGAATATTGTAGGAAGACTCGGCTTGTCCATCGACGGCGAAGAAACTACCTCGTCAGCTCCGATGCACCAGAATGATTACGTCCAAGGGTGGCACGTCCCTGAGGCCTGACTCCACGATCATCAATTGAGGCACATCAACATGACACAGACTCACCAGTTCCCCGACCAAACCAAAACGTTCGTGTTCCCAGGCAGTAGTTCCGGCGATTTTTGCACGACGTCGTCGAACGCGGAACTCACTGATCAGTACATCGGAGTGTACGGCTGATCCAACTTGAAATTGATCTCGGACCATCCGACATTCCACTGGGAGGCAGTGCGGTACCCCGTCGGATGAGCTTTCTGAAACGCCCTGTTCAAGGCTACGCAAAGCAGGCATCGATATCTTCCTGAACAAGATCAAGGCAGATTCCGAGTGTTTCACCTCCCTCGGGTCATTGGGTTGGTTGGAAAAGCTAGAAGTAGAGTACGTTGTATACAGTTGGGTAACTTTAATATGTACTTTGTACATGACGAACGAACATTATAAAGCGGAACATATCATCATCAGCGTAAAGCCATGGAAGTGGAAAATAATACAGCAATACACGTTTATGTGGATTCATATACATTCGAAATATTTAGCAGACTTGATGCGACCATGGTGGACGTCGTCATCATAGAAAAGGTCAACGTGCGAGGAACCTTGCGATGTCCCAAAAGTTGCGAGTGGCGACACTGACGACATCTCTGCCGGAATAGTTCGGATGCGCAGGTCGGGGTCGTTTCCACGCCGGGCTACATCTCGTTCTCGGTGCGCAGCCATGACAGACGTACGATGGTGATCCACCGTGAATCTTTCTCGTTTTGCCGTGCCTGTAACGTGGTCAGCATCGTCGCACAGTACATTGCGAATCAGCATCATGGCGTTGGCGGATTGTGACGCAATGGAAGCAGGGGGGAGAGCGATGCATACCCGTGTTTGCACGTCAACCAACAATAACTGCATATTTTGGGGTGCTCGCTGCTAAAGACGCAAAAGCGGGAATAGCAATCTTGCGCCGTGTCCATGTAGAGGAGGGACTGCCGTATCACCGTCGTCATTCGTTGTCCACGTGCGAAGATGAGGAATGGAACTGACCTCGTCCGATCTCGCTTTCTCGTTGTCGCGGAGAGATGTATCGTGGAAGAGCGGTTCTTGCCTGCGACATTTTGAACAGGTGCGAATGGGGACGACATGGTTGCACATCGTCGCTGTCCCGATGATAAGTATCGCCTTCGCTCCAACACACAGGGACAATACCCACCTGAGGACTCCAGTACAGAACGAGACGGATTGGGTCTGAGCGCAAGGGAAGAGATAAGAAACGCAACTTATAAGTACCCGGTAGAGTGGATCACCATTATGCCGGACCATCCGTGTCCATCCAAACAGAGCACTTTTGCTTTCTAGACCGGATTTGTCGAAAGTGGAGTGGAGAGCCGCGAGTCGGTCTGTCACGTGATGAGGCACCCGCACCTGGCCCACTCACCGTCCCCACCTCCGCCGCTTGTCATGTCTAAAGAGGTCCCGCTGTCGTGACGATATCGATCAACCAACGCGAGTGGCAGTAGCGAGGCTGTCGGCCCCACCTGCCAGGATTTATGTAAAGTTTCATTTCTTTTTACCACCTTGTTCACAATGTTTTTCAAGGCTGCAACGGGCCTAGCACTGGCGCTCTTGGTAACATCTCCACCAAAACAAAGCCCACATGTATTAATCTCACCCCGTAACAGGCTGTCGTCGTCTACCGCAGTGGCCGCGTTGCTTGGTACCACATCCTCACTACCCCGCAACTTCCTGACGCCTACTATGTCGGTGGAAACTGGACCTCCCATTGTTCCCTCATCAGAGACCCTGCCTCCAACGGCATCAACTTTTGCGAGGATATCACCTTTTGGGATCACCACAATGCCCACGGGGCCCTCACCGACCGTCTCGTCCTGCTCGGCTGCGACCCCAACCGCAAAGCCTGGAACACCGTCATGGGCCCTCTCCGCGACCCCAACCCGCGCGGCCACCTCTTCCTCTACGTCCCCACCACCCACACCGTCCACCCCGTCGCCCTCCAAGGTTACCCCGCCCAACACGACTTTCACCCCCTCGGCATGGATATTTTCCCTTCTCACAACGGCGCCTCGTCTGACCTCTTCATCGTCAACCACGCGCGCGCACAGACGACCGTGGAGCAGTTTGTCCTCGACCCGGCTCGCCCAACCGAGGCGCGCTATGTTCGCACGCTCCGCTCGCCCTATTTCGTGTCTCCGAACGCGATCGCGTTGACGAGCCCGACGAGCTTTTACGTGACCAACGATCACCTGTTGACCCGCCGTCTCCCGAACCCGATTGGGCACGTCCTCCCAGTCCTCGAGACCGTCATCGGACTGCCGCTCGGCTGGGTTGCCCACGTTGCCCTCCACCCGTCCAGCAGCGGAGACGACGACGTCGTGCTCACACACACCTTGGCCGCCCTCGGTATCCCGTTTGCCAACGGTATCGCGCTCTCCCCTTCACACACCCAGCTGGCTGTTGCCTCTACCTCGCTCGGGCTCGTCTACATCTACACCGTCGACGCGTCCACCCCGTCCCCGTCCTTGACCCTCTTGCACACCATCCCTGTACCCTTCTTTCCTGATAATATCGTCTACGACGACGACGGTGCGCTCATCGTCACTGGCCACCCACACTTTCCCGCCCTCATCCACGTGGCGGCGAACAAGACCGGCGCGACGGCACCCAGCTGGGCCATCTCGCTTACGCCGCGCTCGGGCAGGGACGCACGCGCTGCTCAGGGTCGGAGGTCGTACGATCAGCGTGCGCCGCTGTCCGCGTCCAAGTTCGCCCCTGCTGTCGCGATACACGAAGTAGAGACGCTTTTCCAGAGCGATGGCTCCGTGTTTGGGTCGTCATCGACGACATTGAGGGATGCCAAGACGGGGGCGATATACATCGCGGGGTTGTACGAAGAGGGCATGCTTGTTTGTCGGCCTTAGTTACTGTATGTCCTTGATGATGAGAAGAGAAATCCAGAGTTGTCATCTTGTTACTTCATTGCAACATACAAAAGAAAACGTGTATTAAGGGGGAAAAAGGAATGAAAAAGCTATCATCCTTAACAGAAGGCAGGGTTCCTGTCAGAAGACACATCAAACTAGGTAGAACCAGTTGGATGCGAAAAACACGACCAACAGGAAGGGAGACAACAGGACGATAGGAACGCGGGGTGTCGCTTTTGTGGAGATAAGAAAAGCGATATACAACTATGGCGTTCAATATACCTATACCCTAGGACACCACATAAAGATTTAGACAGGGGAGCGATCAACAGACAGACGAACAGCATATCACAGCTATCCTTCTCACAACAAATTCGGTAGGAATGATCTGCGCAATGGACAATGTCAATCAAGGTAATTCGTGACATGCAAAAACATACGCACACAGCACCCATTCCAATCGCGAATGCCGCGATACCCCATGCAAACGACTTGTTTCTCGGTTCTAGTTCGAACCGCGATACACGCTTGTTCGTCACAATCCGCCGTTCCTCCATCTCGGGCTCCTTGAAGTCGAATTGCAACTCTTCCTTCTTTTCCTCGTCATCTCTTTCTCTCTTCAACGGTGCCGCTACAGGACCCGTGTCAAGCACACGTCCCTCTGTCCGCATCTTTAGAAGATCACGTTCGGCTTTCAAGCGTTCGATCAATTCCATTTGTTCGGCAATGTCTTGGGTCATGCTCGGCTTTGCGAGCTCAATCGTCTCTGCCTCCTCCTCGACGACCGTCTCATCGGAACCCGCAGGTGTCATCACCTCCGTCACACGAGCAACGCGGGCAATTCGCACTGGTTTCGGCGATTTGATGGCAATGGGTGCCGGAGGAGGTGCCGGACTTCTTGTCCGAGCAGACCGGCGGGGGGGTGGCAAATTACTACTCGACTGTTGTGCGGGGGACTGTGCCGGAGGGGGCGCAGGTGCTGGTGAAGATTCCCTCCGGCGCTTTGGTGTCGACATCGACATCGACATTGAAGGTGCAGGTGTCAGTAATGTCTTTGCGGGACTCGCGACGGGTGATGATGGCGGAGCTGCCTTGGGAGTCCCCTTGGTGTTTGAGCGACGATAGGTTGCTTTCGGATCGGGGGTGGCCTTGGCGATAAGGTGAATCACGTCATGCAAGCGGTAGGCATCTGAAAACTGAGGGAGGAGAGCGAGGGAGGGACTGATCCAAGTGCCAGCGAGACGAACGGTGTTGGGGTCGCGAGTGGAACCGTTGTTGCCTGAGAGGTCAAAGGCTTCTTTTGCCCAATGGGTTTCTTTGCGTTCGTCGACCTCGCTGGCGTCAGGGAAGGCCGCGCGGAACATGGTGGTGAGGCTGATGGCGCCGGTGTCATAGCGGCGAAGGATAAAGGCGTGGCCCGAGGGCTGAAAGGAGGGTTAGGGTAGGTGGTCAAGAGAACGAGACATGGGACGTACGGTTGGGATTTTGAGACGACCGACCTGGAGTGACGTCAGGGGTTAAATAAGAAGAAATACGAGGCAAGAACATACGAGGACTTCATGGCCATCGCGATCGAGAGACTGATACTTCACAGGGGGCCATTTGGCGAGGTCGACTGTTGACTGGGAGTGAGCAGGGCAGGAGAACAAGGCAAAAAATACACGTACGAGACTTGAGATTTGGATTATAGTATTTTACGGGGAGCTCGGGTCTTTGTGGTGGCATGATGCGAGGTGTATCAAACGTGCAACTCGTTCAAAACGCGTCCATCCATGGGAAATTCAACAGCCACACTTTTTAAACTCCGAAACCGCGTCAAATATAAAAAAGCGCGACCTCAACGTCTCTGACAACGTCCAAGAGAGATGGTTTCAAGCAGGGCATCGACGGCGTCGACGCCGGAAAGTGTCATGCGTCTCGTACTCGTCTCGCGCCTTGTGTTGCATTGTGTCCGCCTTTGAGTGGAGTTCGGACTCCGCTGTAGGAGATTAAATATTAACCTTTCTTTCTTCTTCTCCTGAGACTATAGACCCTGACATGGACATTGCAGGCAAGCAAATACCATCGAGGAGCTGTTATCACTGGACAGCCTCGGAGTATCGAACGGAGGAAAAACTCTACTTGCTCATCAATCTTCTCGGCCAGCAGGAACGTACAATTGCGTTGGAGTTTGGGGTTGTTGGCAATGGATTCTATGCGCTCTTTACAGATCGCGGCACAGCTGTACAAGTGTGGTCCCCTGTGGGTTCTCTCGGACTCCAATAACCAAGTTCGAAGACCCAGTAATGTCTTTCACGAGTAATATCTGAACCATCTAGACCACCCGCCGGACGTCACGCGTTGGGAATGGAGCGAGAATGTTGGGGCTTCATGCTACGTGATGGATATTTGGTCCGAGGAAGAAGTTGCAGACCTAGCGTGAGTAATCATATACCTTCCACCATACGAGATGACTAGCAACCTATTGAGAATGGATGCCAAGCGCGTGGCCGCTCTTGCAAAGACATGGGGCGGTTCCTCGGACTTTGCTCTGGTGCATTCATCAAGAAGAACATGACATCGAAAAGAATTTCCGTAGAGCTGCCATCGGCGCTGTCCAAAAATGCGACTCCATCACATCCAAGCTAGCATGGCCGAATACCTACCATCCACGTTCTATGTCCCTCGACCGTGGAGGTCTTCCGAGCTTGGCCTGGTTCGCTCGCTTTCCCGTATTTATGTGCTGACACCAACACTCCGTCGCTTCCTGGCGGAGGCTCTTCAGGGGCAATCACAGCACGTTAAAGAGGCTTTCTACAGATCTCTCCATCTCCAGGAAGAGTGTTCTCTGGCTGTCGGATCCATCTATAAATCATGGTTTCACAGCTTCTTTTCTTCAGTAAGGGAAATACAATGCCAATGGTAATCGGATAGTGTCACCTTGCTACGAGGAACGACCGTCCCGTCACTACCCGGGAGGCACTCGGGTCTTGGGCACCACCATATTATTGGGTTCCTCCAAAAGGTTTCCCTGGTATTCAAAGTGCCTTCGTACTCGAGGGGGATATTTTTACATTCCAAGTAAATGTCGACTCCGTCACCACGTCACCCCTCAAGGGCTTGGAAAGGCTGCGAGAGAGCCTGGAAAGTGGTGTTTGCCGGACCTAATACTCAATCCAAACAACGATCCCGCATACAAGTGCAGTGGACCCGGCACAGGGCAGTGTCACCTACAGGGTATGCATGCGTCTTACCAGTTCATCGAGCAGTATCCGAACCTGACTCGATTGTTAGGTATTTCATGACGAGCCTGATCCGGATGGGGAGCTATCTGGTGAGACGTCGGCAGAAGTCGAAATTTGAGGGTAGTGAAGGGCACTGTCGACCACCGGTCGGAAGCTTTGGGCGCGTGCATCTATGGACGAGCGGATGGTGGCATTAAACATGTCATGTACGTGTATTCAATAAGCAGCGAGCGGTTCGGCCCTCGATCTCTGATGACCTAGTCGTGGTTGATCAAATTTGGTCAAGTGTACCATGCCCACTTGAGGTGAGACAGGAGCCCAACGTCCGCCCCCAACACCTCCTTGGAGTATTGCAATGGGGGATATACAAGAGGGACGGCGTGCGGTGGTGCAATATGTATTGCAATGGTTGACTCGGACTCATCTGTAGGTACTAAAGTTGCAACGGGGGACGTGAATGTCATGCAAGGTATGTACAAGAGTGCAAATAGAGGAACTACGACCGCCCTTTATGCAATACTGTACATCCGATCACTACTGTACAATCATGCAACGATTTTCCAGTATAACCTGTGTATTTCCTACCAGTATTCTTATTGCTACAATGAACATTTATACAGTGAACCCACAGCAAAGGTTTCGAGCTACTTGATGTTTACGACCAAAGCAGCCTCATAAATATTAGTGTTTGCACCTCGAATATACCTTCTGTCATAACATATTCTGCCTCTGACACCATCAAAGAAGATTCTCATAGCATCTGATAGATCGCCGACTTGGTGCCACCGAGGAGTCAGAATTGGCCCGAGATCTGCCACACACCTATCTCTACTGGCATCGATTGTGAATTGCATGATGGAATGGCCTAAACGCCCAAGGATACCACGTGGTGCGAAAAAGTGGTAGAAACCTCTGACGTGCCCATCGTCTGAAAAGTCGATGCTGCACTCATGGCTGCCAGTGAAGTAGGAGTTACGTGGAACATGGACATCAGTGATGACATGCAGGTCAATGGTCATTGGTAGGATGATGTCGGTAGATGAGTGTTTGGGCAGCATGAGGTCGATGCAAGACATGTGGAGATTCTGCATTGCTTTACCATTGAAAGTTTGATGCAAAAGCCGAATATTTATTGTGCCCGACTCGGCATCCACGATGGAATTTCGGATTAGATCGGCATTGTTGTAAACATTACAATTTGGTATGACTCCTTCATGTGAGAGACGGAGAATACTAGTGCCATTGTGAAGTTGTGAATCAGCAGGAGCTGTGAACGCTCGCACCAGGGTTGACGAGGCTCTGTCAAAGCCTGTACGAGTGTGGGGGAAGAAGGAGATAACATGTGTGTTCGTTAACACGACATGAGACGACGGTTGATCGATATTTGTCTAGCTAATGATAAGCGGGATCCGTAGTAGCTGATATGGTTCATGACCCACCAGTTCTGATTCGAATGGAGGAAATTTATAGAATGATTGTGTTTCCACGTTGAAGATAATTTTTTCGCGGGAACTGAAAGACTTTATGTATGAAAATGGTGAATGACCACCATATATCATCACAGAAGCTTCGAGTTCCAGTTGCGCTGAAGGAATGTCCAGGGTAAAGGTGTGATGGAAAGAATTACCGTTCACACGGAACTCCAGAAGCTTCCTAGGAGAGAAAAATATTGTTATGAATGCACACCAAGAGGGAATGACAATGCGGACCACGAGGATGAGTCTGCGCTGAACAGAACATGAACAAGTGGTCCACTGCTGGAAACCACGGGGCATGCATCACATGAATAGTGCATATAATGTTCCCACAAGACCTGGTAAGGGTGTGACCCTGCTTCAAGGTCGTACGCCACGATCTTCACCTTGCTGTATCTCTCGCAGCCAATGAGCCACCTTCCGTACACAATGGCATAGAAATCCAATGCTCCGTGAGGTCGGATCCCTACGCTCGAGATCTCTTCCATAGGCTGAGTTGTCCACGAATGAGCTAGCCGTTCGGACTGGACGAGAGTGCGCTCGAGAAACTGGACCGTTTGGGAAGGAAATGGGCCAGGAGGACGAGGCAAGGGTGCATTCCTATATAACGTCGTCCAAATTGCACGGTCGTAAGATATATCACGGAACTGCTTGGAAACCTGTCCAGAAACAGCACGCGTGATCAGACTTGGAACAGAACCGAGAACTTGAAAAAAATCATGCATACCCCTCGCAACCAGACCACTTCTTGAGGACTCAGGAAAGAAAGAATGTGAGAAATGACCTCTGGTGGCAGGATGCGTTGCGACTCCATGTCCAAGACAATGTTCCCGCCAATGCGTTTCCAAACCAATTTAATAGGGGTCTTCACAACTAGCAGGGAAATGCCGGCTGCGTTGGGCCCATTAATGCTTTCCCAGATCGTGGAGATAGATGGTGCATTGTTTGTGAATCAATGTGAGAGGTAGTCCGCCATTTGCCAAAAGCAAATGCCTAGATTTACCCGCAGTAACAACTTGGCGTAGCATGCCAACAACCTTCGTACGGCGTACCCCGTGAACACGATCCCCCATCCGAAAACGACTCTTCTACAACACTGCATGGTAACACCAGATCGAATATAAGTTGAATGTGCTGATGGCCAAAAACGTCCCGCACAGACACATGGAGATGAGAAGTACGAAAGTATCGCAACCCCGACGAGACGCGCCAGCTTTTTTTTGACTTGTGAAATCTGTGCACAGTTAACGTCGCCAACACCCACTACCACAGGTAGCAGGAATAGAATAGTCTTGTAGCCTAAGTTGACCTCTGAAAATCTGTTCCAACTGCCTCGCTTGTAACCATCCTGTGGTACAGACAAGAAAAAGCGAGGCAGTGGGGACCCTTGGCCTTGCAAAGTGGTTGACGAGATACACAGTCGGATCATAACGCTGCACGTGTCCGATTTGCTCTAAACAAGCTCCGTGAGGTTGGGAAAGAATTGAAAAGGGAGGCTCCCAGGAATTGTGCGAGGGTAACTAGGAGGGTGCGCTCAACCGACGGAGTACCCTGGCATAGACCGCGGAGAGACTGCGCATGCTGGGTGACACACTGGTTGATGTTCCATCAATATCCGGATCCATGACATTTGTGACTTGAATTGAGATCCTGTATGGATAAGAGACGAAGAGTGGAAAATTGGGCATGTTTGTAACCCGATGCTGACTTAGCAAGACGGTTTAGGCTATCTGAACGCACTGACTAATGCGGGTGTGTCACTGAATGCGTGACAACACTTGCTTACCGACCTTGCAGTCCTCCTTGTATTCGCCTTCCTCAGGTACTCGTCGCGCCGTATGAACGTGAGGAAACTGTGATGCATGGATGTGGACTCGGTTTGAGGCACTGCGGGACAGAGAGGAAACATTTGACACGCACCAAGTCAGTTGAGTTGAGTAAAGACTTCATTCAGTTCTTTCTACGACCCAGTACTCCCTGAAGAAGGGGTAGTCTCCTTCAGAAGGCGTGTCAAGTACTGTCACTCATGTTGAGTGTGGGAATCGATCCCGTTGCAGGGAGTCGACCAGTTTGCGACCAGTACGGTTGATAAATTCGTACCCACCGTCCGTGTGAGCTGCACTAGCATGTCACAGGAAGCTTAATTGGTCCTAACTTCTTGGCTTGTATACTTCCTATGATGAGGCCCTCAAGTTCTACTTATATCCAATGGAATACTGATGGAATACTGTTCTTAGATTTCACTCCGCCCGACACGTCCACTCTTGTCTCTAACGTTGTACCTCGCCCGCCTCCCTATCCCGCCGTGAAAAATGACAAGCTATCTGCTGTCATGGATTCATTCGCTTGTATCCGCCGTCGAACGATATATACATCGACGAAAGGACATCAACCAGTTGGAGGAGTTCAGGCGAGCGGTCTGGGGACATCCAACAGTCTTTACGGTGAATAGAACACGTGAAGACGGCAAGCCTGTGGAGTACATAGACTTGGGCCACCATATCGGGGCGATGGAACACATTTCTGACGCGGTCCGTGAACGTTACATCCTGGTGGTGGAAGAATACCGCAACGCTATGTCCGAGTTCAGAAACAATATTCAGGACTATAAGGAAGGGGCGTGTATCTTTGGACAGCATGGAATAGGTGTGTATTGCGCAGTAGCTTGATGGTGATTGTTGACCATGAGTTACAGGAAAGTCTACCTTTCTTGTATACGCCATCATCGAACGACTGCGTGAAGGGCAGCCTGTAGCTGTCCAGGTACCACAGAGTGGTCAGAAAGGCCCATATATCGTCTTTACCCGAAGCGGGACGACCATCCACAACCATGATGACCCGACTCTGCGCAACTATGGTTCCGACCTTTGGGCGTTTTCTGACATCGATGAATACTCCCCACAACCTACGATAGCTTTCAGAGTAGCGTCTGGCAGCGACGAGCATATACGGGTTTTTCGAACCAGCTCCTCTGCTGATAAGCATTGGGGATGGTCGGTGACAAGCGGCCTTTGCGCGTATATCATGGACCTTTGGTCTTTTGAAGAGATAGAGAATCTTGGTCGGTGCGTCTCATGACTAATTACTGTCAGATGATTTTTCTGATGAAACAACATAGTTTCGTTTTCAACTATGAACCTGAAGTCATCGACATCATGCTATCGCTCGCCAGGGAATACGGACCCGTACCAGCAACACACGGAAAATCTCGGTAAATCCTGGATTGAGGGATCAATTCAGAGGAATGGTAGAAGGATCCATTTCGCGCGCGGTTGCCAATCGAGATACGCTGATTAGGGCCATCGTCGGCACGAGCAATCCCCCCGACGTCACGCCATCAAGAATTTTTTTCATCAGACCATTGAGGAAGAGCGATACCATCCAAGTCAGCGGCAACCATTACGAGGTGTTTATACCCACAAATACACTCGTCGACAAGTTGATTGCCCGACTCAACAACTCCATCGTTGCAGGAAGAGCAGAGTTTTTTCACATGATGACCATCGATTCCCGATGTTGTTCAGCCGGAGGATGGGTTTTCGAGCTTATCGACCACCAGCTCTTCATCCGCACCAAATTGATCACAATCCATTGGTACGATGGCCCTCAGGCTTCGCAAACCATTGCCTTCCACGAGACTCTCGATATGCGCTCCACTAAAGCCGACTTGGATTCCGCCCCTCCATTCTATTGGCGTCCTAGAGAGTCAAACTATCCTGGAATCGATGGTGCTATCTTTACGGAGGATCACGTCTATCTGATACAGGCTACGATAAGTCGCGATCACTCAAGTCCTCAACAAGGTGTCGACAGGTTCTGGAACGACGTACCATCAAACAAGCGGAAACTCAAGTGGAAGATGGTCTTTGTCGGCCCTCACGAGAACCAGGTTGCTCAAGTTTCTGCACCACATGCTCAGCGATTGCAGTACGGCGCCGCACGGACAAGAAGTCATCTGCCAGTTGGTTGGTTTCACCTCTACCCTAATGTCATTCCTTGAATATAGATCATTTTGATGTTTTGTCACCATGAATACATTAGAGCGACTAGACTGTGTATCACTAGCTACAGAATTATTCATAAACACTTTGGGTCCAGTTCCCCGTTCCCTCGCACTCCTAGCTATTGGACAACAACGTTAGTTGTCGCGACGGAGATTCTACCGACACTTTTTTCTCGTAAGGACAACTTGAAGAGGGATACAAACGTGGTGACGGCCATGACTCCCGGTAACGATAACTTCAATTCTGCAGCACCGCTCGAGCTACTCACAGCAGCGATGAGCGGGGAACACTGAGGTTAATTGTCCGTAGTTGGCCGTAACCGACAGCAGGACACCGTTCGTCCAGCCGAAACCTACTTGGACGATGTATTCAGTGTACATCCCTCCAGCAGGCGCACGGACGCTGCAATGGGTTGGGTAGCTATCATCGCGCAAATATGCATCGCAGTTTCTTTGTTGCCAGATGCGCGCGATATGGGCAAGTCATTCAGCACGATTCCGGCGAAGGTAAGCGCTCAAAGGTCGCCGACCCTGAAAGAGTCAAGCAGGAGGAGAATCGTTACCCCAACTTCCACTATCGATCACCCCGCTCAAAGGTGTCGCTCTTACTAGGGCAAAAGCAACATGACATCCTTGATCGACATCAACAAGGTCGCCAATCAAGAGTTCGACTTTCAAATCGTTATCGGTGAGTATCCATTGAATGTCTCGTCTTAATCGCTTCCTCGGAGTCCTAATGGTTTACAGAGGGGTTCGTTCGGCTTCGGCGCCTTGGCAACACGTTTATCGGAGGCGCCGGTCTCGGTCCCTGTACTGGAGGCAGGAGAGGCTCACCTGGACGATCCTGTTCACTGTGAGCATCGTACTGTTCGCGCATTGCAAGCTCATCCTATGATCTCCAGTGCACCCGTTCCAGATGCTGGCGCATGAAAGCCCAAAGTATAATTGGCGATTCCAAACGGTACTACTCATGCATGGATTGACGCAGTCGACCTATTGCTCATTGCTTCAAAGGTGCCGCAAACTTTTTCTGCCAGCCAACAATACTATTGGCCCCGGTATCTAGATCTAGTCTCACTCGAATGTTTGCAATCTGATGTATCTGCAGGGGAAAAGGGCTTGGTGGGAGCTCTGCGATCAACTGTTTCTTGTGGAACAAGCCAGCGAGGGTCCACATTGATGGTAATTCAGCATCCGTGTCGAACTTCGTTAGTCTCAGACAGCCTTGAATAGCCTTTTGAGGAGTTGGGAAACAAGGGTTGGAACTGGTACTCTTTCGTCAAGTACTCAAAGAGGAGCGAGAGGTTGATGTTCCAGCAAGTTCCCTGATTTCCTCTCAGCTGATATCTCATACAGGTTCATTGCACCGGACCATGACCTTGACGTGTTGAAGTTTGACATT
>JBBPNA010000550.1:0-17260 GCA_038090555.1 Boletus subcaerulescens | reverse complement strand
AAGCTGTTGGCCTCATCCCTGATGGTCACCCTGACAAACCGAGTCGTCTGAACAACCTTGGGAACTCCTTCAGAGCTCGTTTTGAGCGCCTTGGGGAGCTGAGTGATATCGAGGATGCCATTTCTACACACAGGGAAGCTGTTGGCCTCATCCCTGATGGTCACCCTGACAAACCGAGTCGTCTGAACAACCTTGGGAACTCCTTCATCACTCGTTTCGAGCACTTCGGGGAGCTGAGTGATCTCGAGGATGCCATTTCTACTCACAGGGAAGCTGTTGGCCTCATCCCTGATGGTCACCCTGACAAACCGAGTCGTCTGAACAACCTTGGTTTCTCCTTCATCACTCGTTTCGAGCGCCTCGGGGAGCTGAGTGATCTCGAGCATTCCATTTCGACACTCAGGGAAGCTGTTGACCTCACCCCTCATGGTCACCCTCACAAGCCCATCATACTGAACAACCTCGGGAACTCCTTCAAAGCTCGTTTCGAGCGCCTTGGGGAGCTGAACGATCTTGAGGGTGCAATTTCCCTGTATTCGCATTCTGCTTCTGTTCCCATAGGCTCCATCAGTGTTCGGTTCTGTGCATCACGCAATTGGATATTATGTGCTCGACGTATGCTCCATCCCTCTCTCCTCCATGCACATTCTATTGCCATTGACCTCTTTCCCCAACTTGCATGGATTGGCCTTTCCCTTACCCACCGTTATGCAGAACTCAAGCAAGGTGCCGATGTTGTGCGTGAGGCTGCAGCTGCAGCTTTAGACTCTGGATTCCCAGAACTTGCAGTGGAGTGGCTTGAACAAGGACGTTCCATCGTTTGGGGGGAGCTACTTCAGCTTCGCGGTTCTTATGAGCAGTTGCCATATACTCATCCAGATCGTGCCCGCAGACTTCGGGAACTGTCTGCCGCATTAGATGATGCTGGTGCCACTCGTGAAAAATCATTGTCCACATTCTTGGAATCGACTGATGATACAATGCATCGTCCGACACGGACATTGCAGCAAGACGCTGATAGACACCGTACACTCGCGATCGAACGAGATAAACTGCTTCAGGAGATTCGACGCCTTCCTGGCTTCGAGCGCTTCCTCCTCCCAAAAGGCTTTGCTCAGCTCCGTGTGTCAGCACACTCCGGACCGGTCGTTATACTCAACGCTGCAGAAACCCGATGTGATGCATTAATCCTTCTTGCCGACGTGGATCATGTAATCCATGCCCCCCTTCCCGATTTCAACTTGCAGCAGTCTGTGGATCTTCAGAACATGTTGAGAACATTGCTTGGTCACCGTGACGCTCGTGCTGCACCTTTTGACGACAGGAAGGGGAGGGTGGCAACACCGTGGGGCACTGGCAGCTGGGAAACCCTCTTGTCCACCTTATTCAACGGAGTCATTAAACCAGTGTTAGATGCCCTGGCCTTCTCAGTACGTGCTGTATTGTCACTGGAATTTACGCTCATCCATCCACCTTTCCGATTAGACTGTTGGGGGCTTATCACGCATTTTTTGGTGTCCAACTGGCCCTTTTGTGTTCCTTCCCATCCATGCAGCTGGCTTGTATGGCACTCAGTATTCCTCACCCGGGCACAAAGTATCCGATTTCGTGGTGTCGTCATATGTCCCTACCCTCAGCATTCTTGCGCAATCCAGTTGCTGCGAAGCACACAGCAACGATCTCCGCCTTCTCCTCGTGGGTCAGCCACCCTCGGACGGCCAAGACCCCCTTCGAGGTGTAGCTCCCGAATTGAGACACATTAGGACAGTAGTTGGAAACCCAACTTCGGGATGCACCACCCTCCTCGAATCTTCTGTTGGCACGGTCGAGGAAGTACTTGGCCTGATGAAGGATGCGGACTGGGTTCATTTTGCGTGCCACGGTATCCAAGATGCCGCAAATCCGACTGATAGTGGTCTTTGTCTCGCCGACAAACGTCGCTTGAAGATATCTGATATCATCGGGCTGTCACGTTCTCGTGGTGGGCTTGCCTTTTTGTCGGCCTGTCAGACGGCGATGGGTGACGAGGGTCTCACCGACGAGGCAATCCATATCGCAGCGGGGATGTTGTTTGCGGGTTATGGTGGAGTGATTGGCACGATGTGGTCACTCAGCGACAGGTTTGCGCCTATCGCAGCAGGAGAGGTGTACAAGTACTTGTTTCGGAATGGCACGAGGCCGGATTATCGGGAGGCTGCATGGGCGCTGCACGAAGCTATTGGGCGTCTTCGAGAGAGAGGCGATGTGTCGTTCAACGAGTGGATTCCGCTCATCCATGTAGGTCTTTGAACATTCGGGTGGACTATTATGCTGTTTTAAGGTGTCGTATCATCGTATCTCAAAAATGCACTTGTACAGTATTCTTGGGGATGATGTTGCTCCTTGCTGGCCCAGAGTCTGTCCGAACTCCTTCCTAGCATGCATCATGCCATATCCAGGGCGTGGATATGATCGATGATATACGACTAGACTAGACCCACAGGTTATACAACGGCGCAACCAGTCAGTCGTCCGACGCGCTGTGGGTCGTGCAGCACAGCGCCCGTCAACAAACACGTACGGTGTACGCCGTTAGATCTCCTGGTCGTGCAAGTTGAGAAAAGACTCGAGTATATGCATGAAGACATACTCGGGTAGGGGACAATTCGTACACGAGGACACAGTATAGGTGTTGTGTCCTAGGCGCACGCCTTCTTCTCGACTCTTCGCTGGGTTTATGAGGATTGAGGTTCTTAGGGGCTCGTCGACGTTCAACGTTCAGCAGTGGATCGATGCGGCGCTTAATGACCAAGGTGGGATTCATCTGGTTTTGGGGTGCTCAGACCCGTAGACAGATGAGAGCATGTGGCATATATGCGGTACAGTGGTTATCAAAGAGATATCACGCAACGTCTCCGACACACACCCGATCGCTCCGTTCGTTGGACGAGTAGTCCCCCGGTGAGTACGACCCTCTTTTTCCATCACGGACGTACGACGCAGGGGGGAACCAGCCGCGAGAGTCAGGCAAAGTGATGCCTACTGCACAGAACGCATCAGCGTACTCGATTGGACGACGGGATGCGCTACGTACCCGCAATTGTTTTTCATTCCGAACTTGGGGTCTGTGTGGGCGTGGGCGTCGTACCAAGAGACACCCGCACCGGGATGTCTGACTGATGAGGCGTCCCTCTCGCCATGACGCAACAGCGCGACAGGGATGCGCTCCAGAGTTGCGTCTGTACGTGTGACAAAGGAGACGAGACCGTGTACTGGGCGGGCTCCTGGGAAGCCGTGTTCGGGATCGGGGCAGGGTAGAAGGTCGACCAGGCGTCGATACTTGGCATGTAGATGTCGAGTTGGCGAGGTGTTCCCTGTGTACTCGACTTGAGGGAGTTTGTATGAGCATACTATTTGGGAAGGGAGAAGATATAACTGACCTCCAAAACGGATGAGGACGAGCTCAGGGGAGAGGGAAACGGCGGCGATGGCAGCACCACTGCGAGGTTGGGCGGGTGCGTCTGCGAGCTTGTGCTACCAGGTGTGGTTGGCGAACTCGTAGGCGTGCAAAGTGGCGAATCGACCCGAGGCTATGCATCCCACATGAATATCAACTGATATACGTACGCACCCCTACTTCCAGCGCAGAGGCGTCGTCGTTGACAGCGGTGAGACGTTCCCAAGCTATCACGGACGTGCTTGCATTGTGGAGTGCGTCGAGTGAGGCCTTCCAGATGGGCCAGCTTGGAAGCAAACGAGCTCAGCATTAGTCGTCGAACTTTCGACTGTGACCGAGGTCGGGGCATGTGAAACTCTTCCTGTACTATGGCATATGCCGCACACCACGTCTCTTATACATAGTTTTCACCATGTACTTTTATCGTAGTGTCCCTAAGATGAAGGTGAGCCAATCACCATCCTAGCTGCCTGTAACTGAAAAGATAGGGCCTCGCCGTGATATAGAAAAAACATGACTGTTTGTCAGAGAAAGCGACACAAACAACTGGGTAGAATACGGACACTATCATTGCGGCAGCTACAGCCCACACGTGATGGTCATCTTACTACCCAGCTTGTTAAGCATCTTCAACGCTGCCTTCTCCTCCTCCGCTTTATGATTTGCCTTGACATACTTTCGCGACCGCCCGAAATCAATCAACCGAAAACTGGGCGTCATGGGGTCCATGACAGGGAATGCGCCCCGTTGGACAAGGAAATTACGTGGCGCGACCGACTCATGGAGCCATCCAGCACGTTGGAATCGTAACAAGAGGCTTGCGCACTCTTCCTGTTCCTCGAGAGAGAGGTCTGGGGGGTTGATGGGCTTCCCGCAGTGTTCCAGAAGGAGGATCGGACTAATGTAAGGTGGATACCGTAGTTCCTTGTCCTCCTCCGAGTCTGGTGTGTAATATCCATAGAATTGTGGTACAACAGCATTGACGGGCACGACGGCATGGAGCTGGTCGATTAGGTTGTATCCGCTATAATGGCGGAAAAAATGTTCCGGAAAATGTTCGTAATTGTCCCCCTCATTAGCGAGCTGGTCATCGTCCTCGAGAGAGAGTTTCGCAATAACCGACAATATGACCATGCGTGAATGGGGTGCATGAGAGGTGTAAGTTCTGTGTGCACAGGAATTCTGGCTTTCACGTGAAAGGGGTGGATTGATGCGCATAATAGCGACATCGGATTCAGCGTCATCTAGCATGTCTCCTGCCAATTGTACTTGCAAGGCATTGACACTTCTATTCCTCATGAGGGTATCCCAAACATTGACTTCATCCAGCAGTTCCAGGATTTCCGATGGAGCTACATGGGGCGGAACGATGCAAGTAATTTCCCGTTCGATATCTTCACCATCTCTCGCTAGGTTAGTCGGGTCATTGACTGCGTCCAATTCTGCTTGTGTCGGTTGACGTCCTGTAAAACCGTTTGGGCCCCACGAGGCCGCTCTCAACATCTTGCCCCATCTTCCGGTATCTTTCAGCCTTTGGATTTCCTGGTCCGCACTCTTCTTCAAGCAGAACTGACAAGTCCTTTCTTTCGTGAAAAGATCAAGTGGCAACACCCATTCGCCCCTGTACACGAGCGAATGGTGGCCCTTTCCAACCTTGGCGACCGGTGATAGGTACAAATGGCTCTCTTCGAGCTTCGTCATGCGACGCGAAAAAGGTGGGAGCGGGACCTCGATGATAGGTTCGTGGTTCTTGATCTGTTCCTTTGTTCGCTTGTACCTCAAGAGGATCAGCGTGCGTGCTTTGAATTCTTCCAGCTCCTCTGCTTTTCGTCTCGCTTCTTCGGCCTGCGAACGCACCGACCCGGAGATGTGCAGATTGTACGTCCGTACAATGTCAGGTCGGGACGTCCACAAGGTATCATGAAAATTTCGTTCGCGAGCATGCAGGAGGCAAAATGGATCGTGGACATACAATTTCCGCGGTAACAGATACAACGGAATCTGCTCCTCGAGTAGAATCGAAGTGGAATGAGTTCGAAAGGGGATAAACGGCTCTTGGTTAGGATCATGACCAAGACTGAGGAGAGACGTGGCGGGTCTTGTCGAAGTGGGAATAGGAGGGGATATTAATGCTGTGTTGTCGTGTTCGATGTCCCCGTTCTGTTTTTGGACCGCCTTTTGATCTTGGGAGGGTACTAATGTGGCCCGCCGAGGCCGCAACCTCGAGTCATAATCCCTGATCACCTCTTCTGTATCCACGACACGCTTCACCTTTGGCCTACCTTCCAACTTGGCTAGATTGATCTCGGATGCGGCGATATCCACCTCACCCAGCGCCTCCACCGCTTCACGTATCGCACTCCTCGTCATCATCGACGTTATCCAGGGAGCACTGGGGACCCTGCTGACATTCACAAAGTCATCTAGTCTTTCACCCCACGGGTAACCGTCAGGTGACAACGTCCCCTTGGGTTTTTTTGCGGCCAAAACAGCCCCAATAGGATCACGTGGCCAAATGCGAAGCACAGCACGATACGGTTGAGGGGCTATGTTGGAGAAGAGTTGTTCAGAACAATGACCCTCAGGCTGACTGGGGCGGCTATGTAGAATGTGTTGAACGGGGCTACCGTGAGTGCTGAGTGGGAATGGGGGGTGTACACGTGTACAACGACGTACCCATCATCATCGGGCAACGTAGTATCCAAAGGATATGCGCCAGGTATGTCGACATGCGCGTCCTCTGTCATGGTCATCTTGCCAGTGTCTATAGCGTCTCAGTAAGCAGTTCCTTCGATGTCCCCACCCGGAACACCACAATTTGTGATGGCGGCGATGAGAAGAAGCTGTTGAACGATTGAGACCGGGTTGACCGAACTTCAACTGGTTCGACGTCGGTAACCAACAAACGACGCTGAAATACAAGGAGTGCGTTGAGCATACTAAAGAACAGAGATCGATGCGAACACAGTGCAAGCCAAGTCTTCCTTCAACACGTGCGACGCGTAGCTTCACCATCCTTGATATGGTGGTCACATAGCACATACATCTAACAAGAAACAAACCTACACGGTGCGTACAACACGTTTCATCAATCCTCATGTACAACAACAGCGTTCGACTAACCCTGTCTGCAGCTCCGCACCGAGTGCTCAAATCATGATGGCCACCCTATCTTTCAAACGTAACACCCATCTGCGCACCCAAGCGTTCAAACATCTTCAACACCTCCATCTCCTCCTCCCGCTTCTCTTTCGCCGTGGTATACTTGCACGACCGCCCAAAATCGATCAACCGGAAGCTCGGCTCGGGTTTAGCCATGCGTGTCAGCGGGAACTCGGTCGGTTTGCCCAGTTGAACGAGGAAATTACGCGGTGCGACCGACTGCTGGAGCCATCCAGCAGCTTGGAAGCGTAACAAGAGACTCGCACATTCTTCTTGATCCTCGGGGGAGAGCTCTTCGGGCTCGATGGGCTGTCCGCAGTGCTCTAGCAAAAGGATGGGACTGAGGTAGGGTGGTTCTCTTGAGTTCTCCCCCTCCTCCATCTTCGGCGTGTAGTATCCGTAGAATTGTGGAACAATGGCGCTGACGGGGACAATGGCTTTGAGTTGGCTAATGAGTGTATATCCATTATAATGGTGGAAGAAATGTTCAGGGAAATCCTCATAGTTTGTCGCCTCCTTATCGAGATGAGTATCGTTCTCGAGGGAGAGCTTGGCGACGACAGTAAACTTGGCCGTGCGTGGGGTGGGGACATCTAAAGTGTGCGCCGCGTGGGTACAAGATATTTTTTGGCTTTCGTACGAGAACGGTGGGTCGATGGGAAAGACGGGAACGTAGGAATCATCTGCGGATCCAGCCCCATCCTCATCACTTCCGAAATGGAATTGCAAGGTGCTTTCCCGCTTCATGGACTGGTCCCAAACGCTCATATCGTCCAGGAATTCAACGATCCGTGAAGGAGCTATATCGGACGAAACGTTGAAAGTGCCAGTGATCTCCCCATCCCTTGCTGGGTTAGGCGGGTCATTGACCGCATCCAATTCCACTTTCGGTGGTTGACATCCCGTAAAACCATCTGGGCCCCACGAGGCCGCTCTCAGCATCTCGTCCCATCTCCCCGTATCTTTCAACCTTTGGATTTCCCTGTCCACACTTTCCTTGAAGCAGAACTGACAGATCCTTTCTTTTGTAAAGAGATCGCGCGGCAACTCCCATTCACCCTTGTACACGACAGAGTGGTGCCCCTTTCCAACCTTGGCGACGGGGGAAAGATACAAATGACTCTCTTCGAGCTTCATCATGCGATGGGGATAAGGTGGAAGCGGGACCTCGATGATAGGCTCGTGGTTCTTGATCTGTTCCTCTGTTCGCTTGTACCTCAAGCGGATACGCATGCGTGCTTTGAATTCTTCCAGCTCCACGGCTTTTCGTCTCGCTTCTTCGATCTCCAAACGCACGGACTCGGAGATATTTAGATTGTACGTTCGGATGATGTCAGGTCGGGATGCCCATGAGGTGTTACGAAATCGGCGTTCGCGAGCAGAGAGGAGGCAGAACGGATCATGGACGTACAATGTTTCCGGTAACAGATACAACGGAATCCGTTCCTGGAGTAGAATCGGTAGAGAGTTTTCAAATGGAATTAAAGGCCATAATTTTGGATAATGACTTGGGTGGAAGGGCGACGTGACAGGTATCGTTGGTGGAGAGGGAATGAAGGTGGATAACTCGTCGTCGCCGTACTCCAGTGCTTCATTCTTCTCCGAAACCTGCTCGTCTTGCTGGTCTTGTTCACCGACCTGTTTATCCGCTCCCGCTCTGTCTTGAGAGGAAGGGTTGGCGAATTCCCATAGCCGCAACTTGATCTGCTCTTCCGTATCCGCAACACCCTCCACCCTCGGATGTCCTTCAGTCTTGGCCCACTCAATCTCAGGCGCCGCAGCATCCAACTCGCCTATCGACTCCATCACTTGACGTAACATACTCCCAGTGGAGATCGACACGAAGTTGTCCACGCAGGGCAACCTGTTGACGTAGTAAAAGTCATACAGCGTCTCGCCCCACACGTACCCATCGGGCGATAACGTGCCCCTGAGCTTGGTTGGGTCGAGACGCGTGCTGTTGCGCTTGCGTGGCCAGAATCGGAACACAGCGCGTTTTTTAGAAGCACCGCCGTGCGACTGAGGAACGGTGTGGAAAAATTCTTCTTCGGGGCGACGACCCCAGCCCAGGGGCCCGGGGGTAGACCGAGGCGGAATCGTGCTTACATATTTGCCCTGTGTTCTAGTGAGGGGGGATGAGAAGGGTACGGTGCATGACGACACAGGGGTTAACGTACGGGTCATCATCATCGTCTGTGCCGATAGCATTTGCACTACAAAACGTAAGAAGACCGAGTATATGCGGTCCAGGCATGACGAGACATACTCGTTTCCATCACCCATAGGATCATCTTCCATATCGACAGCCTTTCCTTTGCCTTTTCCCTCAGGCTTTGGATCTCCGGACTTGGACTTGGACTCTGTGGGATGTGGCTCACTGACACGAAATCGTCAGCATACTGCATGTGCGATCAGGCCATGACGAAACGCACCCAACCTCGCCCTCGGGCTTGGTGTCATCGGCAGGCCGCACCACGCGCCCATCTGCATATCTATACCAGCGATACCATGACCCGCGGCGAGGCGCAAAGCACGCATGTTAGACGTGAGGATCTCATTGGACACGAACAAAGACGCACACTTCCTCGACACCCAGTTTGTCGACGTCCATCGCGTCTTGACTCGCAGGCGGCGACTTGGAGGGCTTCCCTCGACGCGCCACCTCGGGCCCAGGAACGGGCGTAGGCGCATACGCCTCGTCGATCGCCCGCTTGTACCGCGGCGTATTGAAGAATCCCCGCTTCATCGCGTCAATGTGTATAGGGTGCACACCACGATGGCGATGGTGGTGATAAGACCGACAGGAGCTGTAGTTCGGAATGGGACGACGCCAGTTGAACTCGACGCGCGGGGATCAACAAACGATCTCGAACAAGGGCGGTGACCCAGACAACAAAATTTGCCTTTGTTTTGTTCAGCTGACGCGTCGCTGTGAGGATCTGCGTCGTGACTCGTCCCTTGTTGGAGAGACGCGACACTGTTGACTCCAGGTCGCGTTCGGTCTATTGGCGTCTCAATATCAATGGTTGGGTACGTGGTTCGTTGTCCGCTCGTACCACCTCTGCTGACCTGGCCTGACCCATCTGGTATCCAGCTAGCGGCTTCGTTTCGACTCGTTTCGAGTCGCGGCACACATTGCTCGTTGCGTCTTCCAACTTTCACTTTCTTAACGCCGTCGTCATCATTCTCGCGCTTCCAAACGCCGTCGACGTCGCCCATCACTTCCTGCTCGCCCACCTGGTTTCCTGGCCTTGTATCTCGATGCAGCGCGTTCGTTCTCGTCCCTGAAACATTACCATCCGCTGTGGACGTATCCTGGTACCCACATTTCGTCTCCCGGGTTGCCCAGCCCATCCTGAGCTCGACCAGTAAGTTCTCCTCTTCATGCTGCTCCAACTGTTCGACACGCAGTTCTGACGCGGTTCACAGGTTCTTCTTCCTGCCCCTGCACGCCCTCAACACATCTAGACGCTCCCGTCACGTCTGCATCGCCGTCACGTCACAGCTCGCCATGGCTGCCTTCTCCCCCTCGAGCTCGAGGCTTGGGGCTTGACCAGGTACGTCGTCGATTACTTTTTCTGATCGCTTTCTGTACCTCTCGTCGCATCGACGGTTTGCATTATAGACAAGCTGGGTCCCTCATGATTCCTCCAGTATCTGGAGTTCTCTGTGCCCTTGTCTTGGGTTGCCAGTGTCAACTCAAGAGCTCGTCATGGATGTGCAATCACCCGCTCTTCAACTTGCAGAGGACAGTTTGTTGGTAGACGTCCTGTGTTGATCACCATCCGCGTAGCACGAAACGTAAATTCATGTTCAATCTATAATCACGCAGTTATTTAAGAATACATCTGAGTCAAGACATAGCACATACGTCTAACAAGAAACAAACCTACAATGTCTCATCAATCCTAATGTACAACAACAACAGTGTTCGAGTAACCCTGTCCGCAGCTCCGCGCCGAGCGCACAAATCACGATTGCCCTCTGATCTACTCCGACGTAACCCTCATATGCCTTGCTAACCTATCAAACATCTTTACCATCTCAATCTCCTCCTCCCGCTTCTCTTTCGCCTTGGTATACTTGCGCGACCGCCCAAAATCGATCAACCGGAAACTCGGCTCGGGTTTAACCATGCGTGTCATCGGGAACTCGGTCGGTTTGCCCAGTTGGACGAGGAAATTGCGCGGCGCAACCGACTCGTGGAGCCATCCGGCACCTTGGAAGCGTAACAAGAGACTCGCACATTCTTCTTGATCCTCGATGAGAAACTCGTTAGGCTCGATGGGCTTCCCGCAGTGCTCTAGCAAAAGGATGGGACTGAGGTAGGATGATCCTCTATAGTTCTCCCCCTTCTCCCTCTTTGGTGTGTAGTATCCGTAGAATTGTGGAACAACGGCGTTGACGGGGACAATGGCTTTGAGTTGGCTAATGAGCGTATACCCATTATAATGGTGGAAGAAATGTTCAGGAAAATTCTCATAGTTTTTCGCCTCCTGTGCGAGATGAGGATCGTCCTCAAAGGAGAGCTTGGCGACAACAGTAAACTTGGCCGTGCGTGGGGTGGGGACATCTAAAGTGTGCGCCACGTGAGTACAAGATTTTTGGCTTTCGTACGAGAACGGTGGGTCGATGCGAATGGTGGGGACGTAGGAACCATCTGCGGACTCGTCCCCATCCTCATCGCTTCCGAAATGAAGTTCGTCGATGTTGGTGCTTTCCCGCTTCATCAACGGGCCCCAAAAATCGATGTCGTCCAGGAGTTCAACAACCCGCGAAGGAACCTCATTGGATGGAACGTTGCAAATGAACTTTCGCTCGATGATATTCCCATCCCTTGCTGAGTTAGGCGGGTCATTGACCGCATCCAATTCCACTTTCGGTGGTTGACATCCCGTAAAACCATCTGGGCCCCACGAGGCCGCTCTCAGCATCTCGTCCCATCTCCCCGTATATTTCAACCTTTGGATTTCCTTGTCCACACTTTCCTTGAAGCAGAACTGACAAATCCTTTCTTTTGTAAAGAGATCGCGTGGCAACTCCCATTCGCCCTTGTACACGACAGAGTGGTGCCCCTTTCCAACCTTGGCGACGGGGGAAAGATACAGATGACTCTCTTCGAGCTTCGTCATGCGACGGGGGAAAGGTGGGAGCGGGACCTCGATGATAGGCTCGTGGTTCTTGATCTGTTCCTCTGTTCGCTTGTACCTCAAGAGGATAAGCGTGCGTGCTTTGAATTCTTCCAGCTCCTCCGCTGTTCGTCTCGCTGCTTTGATTTGCGAACGCACAGACTCGGAGAAATTTAGATTGTACGTTCGGACGATGTCAGGTCGGGACGTCCACGAGGTGTTGCGAAATCGGCGTTCGCGAGCGGGGAGGATCCAGAACGGATCATGGACGTACAATGTTTCCGGTAACAGATACAACGGAATCCGCTCCTGGAGTAAAATCGGTAGAGAGTTTTCAAATGGCGTAAATGGCCATGGTTTAGGATAATGACTCGGGTGGAAGGGCGATGTGACGGGTATCGTTGGTGGAGGGGGAATAGAGGTGGGTAACTTGTCGTCATCGTACCACAATGACGGTGTTTCAGCGTAAGGGCATTCCGAGACATGCTTGTATTGTTCACTGTCCCATTCTTCCGCTCCAGCTGCGTCTCGAGAGGAAGAGTTGACGGATTGCCATAGCCACAACTTCGCGTCGATCAGCCTGATCTGCTCTTCCGTATCCGCAACAGCCTCCACCCTCGGTTGTCCTTCAGTCTTGGCCCACTCAATCTCAGGCGCCGCAGCATCCAACTCCCCTATCGATTCCATCTCTTCGCGTAACATACTCGAAGTTGATATCGACGCGAACCAGCCCGCGCTGGGCAACCTGTGGGCGTAGTAAATGTCATACAGCGTCTCGCCCCACGAGTACCCGTCTGGCGACAACGTGCCCCTGTGCTTGACTGGCCCGAGGGGCTTGCTGCCGCGCTTGCGAGGCCAGTATCGGAGCGAAGCGCGTTTTTTAGGAGGATGACCGTGCGACTGAGGAACGGTGTGGAAAAATTCTTCTTCAAGGCTCCGACCCCAGCCCAGGCGCCTGGGGGTAGGCCGAGGCGGAATCGCACCTATAAATTTGCCTTGTATTCTAGTGAGGAGGGATGAGAAAGGTACGGTGCATGACGGCACAGGGGTTAACGTACGGGTCATCATCATCGTCTGTATCGATAGCCTTTCTCTTGCCCTGTTTCTTGGGTGGCTCATTCCTAGCATTAGCACTACAAAACGTTAAGAAGACCGAGTATATGCGGTCCAGGCATGACGAGACATACTCGTTTCCATCACCCGTAGGATCATCTTCCATATCGATAGCCTTTCCTTTGCCTTTTCCCTCAGGCTTGGGATCTCCGGACTTGGACGTGGACATGGACTCTGTGGGATGTGGCTCACTGACACTACAAGCATCAGCGGGCTGCATATATGCGACCTCGCCTTCGGGCTTGGTGTCATCAGTAGGCCGCACCATGTGCCCATCTGCATATCTACACCAGCAACACCGTGACCCGCGGCCAGGCGCAATGCACATTGCACGCACGTTAGACATGAACGTCTCACTGCACGCAAATCAAGACGTACACCTCCTTGACACCCGGTTTATCGACGTCCATCGCAGGCGAGGACTCCGAGGGCTTCCCTCGAGGCGCCGCCTCGGGCTCGGGAGCGGGCGCAGGCGCAGGCGCGTACACCTCGTCGATCGCCCGCTTGTACCGCGGCGTATTGGAGAATCCCCGTTTCATCGCGTCAATGTGTAGACTGCACGCCGCGATGGCGATGGCGGTGATAAGACTCTAGCAGGAGCTGTTGGAAATCAGAAGTTAGAATGGGGACGAGCTTGTCGTTGCTCGACGTGCGGATCAACAAACGGCGATCCCCAGAAATCCAAACCAAGAAAGAACCCTTGTGTTCAGGTCACGCGTCATTGGGGGACGCGACACGTGTCTATAATTCAAACAGTAACTACTGGCATGGAACGACACGCTTTGGCAATCCTCGAACAGAACGATCTATGCAACTGGCTTGATACGAAACAGATCCGAGCATCAGGAAACCAAGGCAGCAAATTTCAGGTCGTCACTCCTAATCTGTTGTACTTCCTAATTGTGGAATCGCAAGGATTCGGTGGCGAGGTGCTGGATCATTTCTGGAAGCAACTCGGGACTTGTGATGAGAAACTAAAGGAAAATAGTCAGTCAAAACCTTAATCACAGGCTTTCACTTTCATTGGTCACAGTCAAAGTCTGAAGCAGGAGGATTTCGTGTCGGCGCAAAAGTCCTTCGAGGTGTTGTTTCGGGGATTGGATCTCAAAAACGTCAGCTTCAAGCCTGTGTTAGACATGGCAGCGGAGTACTTTAATCATCTTGGTGTCGTATGTAAGCAAACTGCCCAATCGCTTTTAGATGTTTGACGATCGTCAATGCGTCAGTTGGCATGAATCCAGGAGGGCGAAAATCCGGGACAAGTACTGCGTTTTCCGTCAGTGAAGTTGTCAACGAGGAGACAAACAAGCTCCTTCGGCAAGTCAACGAAGAAGGGGATTTTGGAAAACGAAAACAAGAGCTCTTAAAGGCATTGGTGCGTGTATATTGTTATAGGAGCCACACCCTCTTTATCGCCGTACCGAGCAGTCATTCAGACGTGATGGGAATTTCTGCCTGTTAATTTACGCATTCCAAGAAGAAACCTGGGGCTTATCCTGCTCTAGCGCACATCATTCCAAACTCTATACACGCAAAGGTTTGTATAGAGCTATTTCAATCACCACATCTTTCCTCACGACTTTCATTTAGCCAGACACTCTGAAGTGTATAGCTATCTTTGCCGGTGCCGCCGCAAGAGATGATGTTGCGCGCCATCTGAATAACATCAGGAATGTCATGAATATGGAGCTGAATACTCATGCCTCATATGATAACTTACACTGGGGCATCGAGGCAAAGGAAGAGGGTGGAGAGGTGCGATTTAATCGATACCCCATCATCATTACTGATCCATTGATTAGGTCAAATACTTCTTTCGAACGGTTCCCACCAATCCTGGTGTTCACGGCCTGTTCTTCATCAATTTGAGGGATGGTGAAGAAATTCAGTTCGGAAAAGGACCCGAAGGCAAGAAGCTCGGCAATGGACCCCTCCCAAGCATTTGCATTTGTAACCTTCAGCTGGCTGTTGCTCGAGTTCTGAAGATGAGTGGTGCTGCTGATATAATCTTGGAGTGGAAGGACCATGCGGATGACGATGGATGTGATCGTCTCTTCATTGCCTCTGAAGAGTTCTGTGATATGTTGGATGCCAAACTCTTTCTTTCTGGCAGAGCTGTGGTTGCATAGTTCCCTCCTCCGTGTCAGAGAGTCGGATGGGCCTCAAGACCCCTGGGTTGATTTTGTTGAGCTTGACATTCTCACCAGATCCTGAGACCTCATTGCAAAATACCCGATGGTTACCGTTGCAGGGTTTTGCAGGAATAGCGATAGCATATCACCATGCCAGAGTAGTGCTGCATACTGCAAACATCGCGCACTGTTCGACTCATCCACTTATCCCCTCCACGTTGTATGCAACACGTCCATACTATGCACTCGCATGCCATTCCACTCGGACTTGCAACACCTCGTGACTTGGACTTGCAATATCCACTCATCCCCCAGGCACTGGTCATCTTGCAACACGTCCATACATTGGTGTCGTTGATGGTGCCGGGTCACTATGTCATTGCCGCCATTGTTGTCTCTGTGGCATTGGTGGCAGTGTCGTTAATGCACTTGTCACCGTTGTCGTCCTCTAGGGTTACACATCGTCGTACAGCGCTGAGTCATCAACATTATATTTGGCAGCTAGCACCACGTACCGCGTGTGCGGTACCAGCACTCACGTCAGTGGTCATTGTGACGATGATGCCAATCGCTTTCAACAGCTCGAGATGGCTCTCAATTCCGTCGGGTTGTCCAAACGACATGTCGCTCAAACTTGCCAGCTCGTTGCAGCCATTCTTCATCTAGGTAGCATCGAATTCACCGTGCATGGACGCAGCTGTCGTCTGGAACATGGATGTGCTCGGTATCGTTGCCGAGTTCCTCGTACAGCCTTCTGCACTCGAGGCTACGCTTGCTTACAAGACGAAGCTCGTCAAGAGAGAGCTTGTACCGTTTTTCTCCACACTGATGGTGCTTCTGACAATTGTGACAACCTCGCCAAGACACTCTACTCTCTCCTTTTCGCCTGGTTGAACGAACACATCAACCAACGTCTTTGCCATGACGATTTCAACATCTTTATTGGTCTCTTTGACCTGCCTGGTCCTCCCCCACGTCCACCACTGGTCATCTTGCAACACGTCCATACACACTCGCGCGTTCTGGATATCCCTTCCCGTGCTGCTCGTCTTGCAAGACACAGGAGGGAACCAATCCTAGTCTCCAGTAGCTGACCTAATACGATATATGACAGTTGGTATATCTTGTATAGCTAATTCTTGTCTCTGATTCGGAACGGGGTTATGGTATTAATGCCATAGTATCGGGCTGAGAGAACATTGTACAATACATCCCTAGATACCACTATCAGACATTGTCATGCTCAACAGCATGTTGTCCTCTGTCCCAAGTGTGATGAACCACTGTGTATCCCACCACAAATGAGTGAACCTTTTCTCCAAATCATGCCTCAATGCCGCCTGCCGTAGAGCGTATGCCTTCAAACCCTCTTCGAGTGCTGGATCATCCGTCACAACAGTCGCTTGTTTTCCAAACCACCAGCTTTCCTCCCAGCGAAGGAATTGCAAGACGCGGCATTGTTCTTCCACCAATAGTCCCACCTCTTCTGCCCATCTATATGCTTGAGCCCGAGCTTTGCACCATTCCACACAGATGGCTGAGGTTCCAATCAGTCTAACTCAGTCAACATTGAATGACTGACACACCATTTTGTTGGTCCTGATCTGCATTGCTCTCAACAGTCCTTTCACCATACCCACATACTAGCCAAATCCACGAGATGCGTCGATGTCCCTCGCTCAAGCAGCCTTCAGTGCCTGCAGTCATTGCCCGTGCATCATCATCTTTGAGAAATTGAAGAGTACTGTTCCACCCGCCAGTCTTGCCGGCTTGAAGAAAAGGTAATAGTGTGAGCAAAGCACCATAGGCAGCACAATATCTGTCAGCACTTGCATCCACCTTTGCATCCACCAGCTTCAGAGAATTCTGGGCACGAGTATTTGCACCTTGTCCTCACAAAAACCTGTCTTTGAAGCGTGTCATGTATGATTGTGATTGCAGTGCCTGGCGGAGTTCTTCGAGAGCATCACAAGCTTGACCAATGCGAAGCTTCCACTCGATTTCTTGGAGGTTGACATCGCACGGGATCTTGCTTGCAAGAGTTGAAGGCAGCCACAGAGGAAGCTCTTCTGCTGGCGGCAGTCGGACAACTTCCTGTTCTTGTGAATCTGCATCAGTAAATTTACAAGAGTCTTATTTCAACTTATATTGTACTTATTTAACTTATCTTGCTCATGGACAGGCAGCTGGGTCAGCTAAGCACAATAAGCACAATAAGTACATTAGTACTACTACATTGAGCCATGAAATAAATGTGGAGTAGCTAGAGTCGAACTCATGAGTTATGC
>JBBPNA010000549.1:0-17287 GCA_038090555.1 Boletus subcaerulescens | reverse complement strand
AGCGAGGATAGCAGTCAGATTTCCCGACGTAAAGTCAGCCCGAGTGCTTGTTGGAGGGAAGTAGCGTCTCCTGGAGTTGAGCGCAGGTCGAGGCAGTTCCTGGACAAGTCAGTGGTGATTTCAACAAGAGTGCGCTAGCACGGTTCGGATTGGATGGATTGAGATCTTTGTTCAAGACGATAACACATTGGTGTCACTGAGTACGTAGACGCCGTCGACGACAATAAGCCGAGGTTATAGGGCGCCATAATCACAGATGTTCCACAGCGGGTTGCTACTGAACGCACAGGACGTTGGCGCCTGTCAAGACAGTGATGGAGTTTGGTGCACACCCGAGATACTTGGCAAGAGTGAGTGGTGCGAGCGAGCGAATGGAAGGCGGCGTTAGTCCCATAATTAATTTAAATGAGCATATCACGCAACCACGGGAATCGCCGGAGTAGATTTTTTTGAGCGCTTCATCCCATCTGAGTCTCACGGCGGAGTTCCAGACGCCAAACGCTGGCGGCCTGGCCACGCGGAGGACGGCGGAGTGCACCGACGGGCTTTGATCCAACCGGAGAGTCGGACACGACGAGGTTAGGGTTAGGTTGTATCACGGGTATACCCGCGGGATGACCGAGTAGGCGAGGGTGGGCGAGATGGCCGGAGGTAGATGAGCAAATGAGCACGCACGCGCATGCAGACATCATTTATGCATGTGTGCTCGTGCGCTCGTCGAGGGGTGCGTCCTCGTCCTTGTTGTGTCGTCGCGTCCTCGTCGTCGGCGCGTTGTTGCATCGCCGTCGTGGGTGAGGACGAGAGAGAGGGGTCAGAGTTTGCATGGCGAGGCAATGGCGATGGTGATGGGTGAGCGTGAGGTGGGGACGAGGCGAACGTCGTCGCGTCGGCGGCGGCGGCGGCGCATCATTGCGTTGTTGTCGTTGTTATCGACATCGTTTGTGGACGAGGGTGAGGGGAAGCCTTGAGGGTGCATCAACGAGGGAGAGGGCGAGGACGAGGGAGCCTGAGAGGGCGAGGGCATGTCCTTGTCGCGAGGTGGGCCCAGGCGGGTGATGTGTGACGCGGCAGCGACGGCGCTCGCATGCAAACGCATACAGGAACGTGTGCGTCATTGTCGCGTTCCTGTTTGTGTTTGCACGGCGAGGGGATGGTGGTGGCGATGGCGAGTAGTGCTGCAGCGAGGTGCGCGGGCGGCCGTACGCCAACAGCGTGTGGACACTGTGCTGCTCCGTGACTTGAGGGCAGGCCTCGGAATCTTCCGATCACCAAAATGACAGGAAAGCTGTGCAGCAGCATATGTGTTGGAACCTCGGTAACAATCTCCTAAGTTCCGTTCACGCTGATCTCCATACCATGGCTCTTCCAATCCTGATTCAACAGTCCGCCCCTCCAGCGGTATCAATAAGCCTCCTACCATGCTCAATTACCAACGCGCTAGATTTGGCGTCGGTACATTCCATGGGTTTCGAATTTTACTTATCTCCTTACATTTAGGGAGCGTGTTTGCCAGGCTCGGACTGGTGTTATATTGCCTTGGAGCGCACTGTGGCACTATAAAATAGAGTCATGCACAGAATGAAAGTCGTGTCCACGACCTGTCACACTCTTGTACAGGTATATGCGTGCATTAATTGCAGCGTCCTCACTCATTCTCCAACGGGATCTGACTTTCCAATCCCGCGTCAGCCCATCTTTACTCCCTTCCCACCGATGCCAACGAAGCCATGACGCTGCGCGGAACTTGATATACGGGATTAATGTTGACTACACCTTCAATTCAGTTCCTGTTCAGGTGCGTTCGCAAATTTTGGCTTCGATTGTTGCACGGGTTAAACAGTATTGCTCCTACTTACACAGTATTGTGTTACCACAGAAGTCGATCATGGTCCTAGCACAGCTAACTCTGCACATGCACCAATAATTGAGCCATATATGCACTGGTGCCCTGCACCTCCGAGCACGATCGCCTGGGATCCCACGTTTCAGAGTGAACCTGAACATGAAATGGAGGCTTTATATGGAATTGAAAGAAATGACAGGGCGGTTGGTGTACAGATTCCCTTAGTATGTTCTACGATCTTTTGTGTGGCAGGCAAATGAATCTCACATGACAGTACGTCGCACCGATGGATCCGTTCTACCGCGTCTTATCTCCCGGGTGGGCACGCGACCCTGATACGTCGGAGGGTTCATACACTACCGAAGCACTACATGCCCACTCCCCGGAATCAATACGTTGTCGATGGACTGGGTCGGGTAACACCGAGGGTTGTGGCACTCAGATCACACGGGAAAATGTTCCCGCACATTTCCAGATATTTCACGGTATCAGGAGAATGAAGGCAGATTTCCTGATCGACTGCCGATGGGAAGGGTGTCACAAACGGTTGCAGCGCAAAAACTTTGTCAGGCATATGCGCGAGCATCATATGGGCCACCCTAGAAGGAAGAAGCGCCAATCGGGAAATTGAGCAGGTGAAGCCTCTTGCACGCTACTAACTAAGGCGATGATGAACAACTAAATCCTTTGCCATTTTGCAGCAAGCGACTGAGGGAGGGGTAAGAGGTAAAACATCTATAGGTGTGCCTCATCCGTGGAACGGTGGCCGACAGTAGCTGATGGTCAGGAGTGGTCAGGACTCTATACTGATACATGGGGTATACCAAAGTGTTCAGTGTAACTTTGAATTCATTAGTCCGTGCAAGTTACTCACAAAAGCCGCGTCCTGAGTATCACGAGCCTATCGACGCGGTCAACGAGTGGTACTACGTTCAAGGCCACTGCCGTTGCATGTGGTATGAATGGAGAATTCCGAATTTCAGGCACGTTGATAGTATCCTGCTCGCCCGAATCTTCTGTAGACTGATCATCAGACTTCACTCAACTCAGCACAGGCGCTCTACAACGAGGTCCTGATGGAAATTCTGTCACACTCATTCTGACCCCTGTGTGGGGTGTGGGGCAGCCGATCATCGCGGACCCGTACCGCCCCGACTGCCTGGGAGGGCCACTAGGACTTCCAATCTCCATACCAACCTAGTCTCGATACCCGACGTTACTTTTTAGGAAGAGACGGGCACGCCCGAAACCAACGCTTTCTGTAAGAGGGTACCAAAACGGATGGTTCGAGACTAATACCAACCCCATATTCGCAACGAAACCACAGCGCCATGCGATACCCATGCGATTCGCTCTCCGTTGTGTTCATGGCCCACACCCTTGCAATTCGGACTCCGCAACATACCGCCCACCTCGACCTGTTCGACTCATCGACATTGGCTGATACAGCTCATCCGTCACCGCCATTCCAAATACTCAGTAAAGCTCATCTGCATGGTACCCCTGGCCTAACACATGCCCCGGTTCGGGGTCAACAGCAACCAAGGCCAGTGGCAAAGACCTTGGACGGTGTGCGTTCTTGGGTTGGTTGTGTTCGATTCGAGGTATGTTGATGGACGCAAGACCACCCAGTCGCAGAGGATCGTTATCCTCGATATGGATCTGCATCACGGTATGCTCTCCTCCATCACGATGTTGGCGTGTTCGCTCGAATGACTTGTAGGGAGCAGTACCCGATCGATTGAATGGCAGATCAACGAAGAAGTGTTTCAACAAACCTCGAGCCTGATTCACCGGAGACCGACACACCTGCCACGAAACCGTATTGTATGGTTCTTTGCACGACATCCTATCTTTTCCCTGCGAGATGACGCTCGGTTGACCGGTTCATAGTATGGCAAACTTACAAGCAGCTTCCACCTCGATCCACGGTCCTCACAGACAATACATCGAAAACACCTTCAAAGATACGATTCCGAGACCCAGTTCCAGTTCTGGGACGTACTCTAATCATAATATCCCAGTATCTTACGCTGTGCACGCGATTTCAACTGGTGGCATGACGTCAGGATGTTCATCTGGTACATCTGTAGTCTCGATAACTTCTGAACAATTCACCAATTTGCTCGACACCTCCCTCGGGCCATCTAGTTGCAGGCTTGATGCAGGAGAACATGAGTATCCATCCTGGGTCCGCTTCGGCCTTGAGCAGAAAACATACAGGGTCATAAAATGCAGCGGCATCGCCTGCAGAGCACCAGTGGCGATGACGGAAGTTCCCGTCTGTAGCAGCAAGAGATCTGCCGAAAGCAGTGCCTCCGAAACAGGCGGGACAATGTTGGACGAGAAGTGGACTGCAGTTGCCTGGAATCAAGGACGTGTTACCCGAGGGGAGATGAATAGAAGACATCACCATATATAGTTTCTCAGAACTGGGCAATGGAAAGGCTGGGACGGTGGGAACTTTTGAGGCCAGGATCTTGTCGGAAGATTGCTGAAGCGTGGTTTCCGAATCTTGTATCGCCTTGCTCTGCCAACGGTGACAAAAAGGGTAAGATGAAGGCAGACGGCGACTTACTTTTTGTTCACCATTTGAAAACTCGACGGATGTAATGTTGATGTAACGCACCGGCGAGAGCATTGATAGCATCACAGGGTCGCTCAAAAACCATAGTGGACGAGGACTTGAGCCAGCGTGGAGCATTGACATCCATGGTTGCGAAATCTGAGGCTAATGAGCGGAAAGCTTGATGGAGGAATCATGACTCACGATCACAGAAGAGGGACAGGATGGTAGTCGACTTTGCAGCGCAATCGTTGTGACGACAGAGGGAGATGAATCGGAGACTGGCCGGGAGAGGCTCGCCTAGCGTTCTGGAGATGTAATTGAGATACGGTACAACAATCGTTGATGAGGGAATTCCACCTGTGATACAGATGACGAGCTGCTTGATCAGGCTGGATACGACGCATGGAATGGGTGGTTGGCTGCACAGGATCGACATCACTTCCGTCGCTGACTGTACCGTCGGAGATGAAATCTTGATTAAGTTGCACTGGTCCCATCAAGCTGATTGAAGACCTGGTCCTCGGAATTGAAGTCAAAAATGTTTGAGGGCCTTCCTGAGGTGAAAGTGGTGTTTTCGCAATGAGCTTTTCGAGCCTTTGCGTGAGTCGACGGTGCTTGACAGCTTGCCCAGTGAATGTTAATGTTTGGGTTTTGCACTTGTCTGGGGGGCAGGTTGGACTTGAGAAGTGGAGACCAAGGCTTCGTGGCCAGCTGGGCCGCACGAGTGGGCAATGTAGGCATGAAATCGAGAAGACGAAAAGAGAACGGGGGAGGTGAAAGAAGAAAAAAACATAGTTGGGAATCATTTATCAGCGTCAACAGTCGCATTGAAGGGAAGGTGCTTGGAGCGACAAACGAGGGGCGAAAGATGCACGAAGGGGCGGAGGCACTGGCACGAGCAAAAATACAATTCACCCTATTGGTGGCCACTCGCCGCCTCCCAAAATGGGGGCAACTCCTAGTCCGGGTCTTCCGAGACGGAAATAAGATCCGATGTCATACGTCCACCGTCCCATGCAAACCGCCTTCCAGGCTCGCCGCTATTAACATTAACATATCCATGTCTGTGCCGCCCTCCTTTGATCCCCATCCAGTACTATCCCACTGTAATATCATAGTGAACGGTTCCAAGCCCTTCAAGTCAGTACGCAGCCAGCAGTGACCCCAGTGCACAGTCTCGCGTCCCGGCGGCTCGTTCGCCCGTGCCGGGCAGTCGTAGTGACGTTCATCGTTTGCCGGTACTCGCTTACGCACTTACTCTAGTTAATAGTGCTCGCACCACGTCGCCGTCTAGTTCGGGTCAGGTTTCCGTGCCTCTCTCGCGAGCCCGTCGTCATGCTTTCGACAGCTTCGTTTCGTCTCGCCGCCGGCGCTCATGCATCATGCATCACGTATCATAGCTAGTACTGTTCTGAGCCGAGTCGACTGGCATCACAATCACACATCGTTTTCTTGTCGCTCGCGCGTTCGTCCAGATCGCACCCTCGCCCTCGCACGCACAACAAACAGGCCGTACGGACGGAGCATCGATTGTATTGAGCTCGCACGTCAGTCGATCGAAGTCGTTGCTCGTCCGCTCACGATCGCGAGACAAGCTGCGCCACGGCGACCGTGTGCCAGTGATTCGGAGTGGAACCTCGCCCAAACGGAAGGACGACTGGGAATTCGTATAAACAGATTTTTTTTAGGTGCGTTGACAGTGTCACGCCGGTCCAAATCATCATGACCGATCATCGGACTCCGTCCTCGCAGCTCCCACAGGTTGGGGGATGGAGGGCATGTGGGCTTTACAGTGCCGCCGGCCCATCTGCAGATCTGTGTCGGGGGTGAGCAAGCACTCCTATTGGTTGATAACAGCTCTATGCGACGCTTAGACGGTAATGTTCCTGGACTAACTCGATATGACAATAATGAATGGCCCTAGCAGTGCCAGCGCTTGTAGATGCCACTCCACCCGATGTACGGAGATGAACCCAAGTGGAAAAGAAAACCTGCATCACGCACTTTATTCAATGATACTATTCATTGGGAGGTGCACTGTGATTTCTATCCGGTTGTATAAATGATATGTCCCTTGGACCCATATCGTATGTGTTTCCATCCGTCCACCTTGCCACGTTCGGACTGGCCACTCTTCAGGTTAAAGACTTGGTTAACACTATATCCCGTGATCGTCCAGAGTGGACGCCTTCGGCTAGCACGGAAGAATATAGCCCTGGTACAGGACACTCTGCGGAAGCATCGCCAGTCAACGCATATATGGACTGGTGTACTACACCTCTTACGAACACGGTCACCTCGGAGCCCATGTTCCCATACCAACGAGAACCTCGCCGTCAAATGGAGATGTTGTACGGAACTGTTGATTGCACGCCAGTTGCTCTACCTGTATGTTCTACAATACCATCTTGTGTCGACTGGGAGTTGATATCACCCGTAGATTGACGTTGCACCTGTGGTGGAGGCCCATAGTGCAGATATTGCATATGCCAGTGCACAATCAGCTGATGCCTATATGCACCGGTACCCTGCACTACTTCCCAACATTGTCGCCTCGTGGCCCACATGCGAAATTGAACTTCAGCGTGAAATGGATGTATTGTACGGAAATATTAATAACAATGGAGCCAAAGTGGTTGGTCTTCTAGTTCCCTCAAGCATTCTGATACTTATGGCGGGTGAATAGGTAACACAAACGGCTGAAGCACATGCCCATATAATCACGACACTGTCCCACCCGATCTCGGCGACAGCACGTTGTCAGTGGATTGGCGTGGGTACCTCCGGGACTTGCAATGTTCGGATCACATCGGAGAGTGTTCCCGCACATTTCCGGAAATTCCACGCTATCAATAGATTGAACGAGGATATCCTGGTTTGCTGCCTGTGGGAGGGATGTTTCAAACGGTTGAAGCGCAAGTATTTCGTCAGGCACATTCGTGAACGTCATTTGGGCTGCCCTAGAAAGAAGAAGCGTCCTTTGCCATAGTTGTGGCCTGTCAGAGGCGCCAGAGGAATTGGGAAGCTAAAAATCCGTGTACATATATATGTTTTCTAGTATATATTTAGTTCAACTCGATGGAGATAACATTGGATTCACCACTGGCATGCTGCTTGGGTGAATGGACCACCAAACTCATGTCGTAGGTGTGTCGAGCCTATCGCCGTATGTTCAAGGTCATCGCTGTCGCATGTTGAATCCTTGGTACGAGAGTATCACGTCCAGCGCGGGTCTCTTCGTGGATCGATGATGATCGCACTCGCTCAATTGAGCGGGCATGCGAGCATTTGTAATTAGAATGTCGGTGGGGGAACCGATCATCGGACTTGTACCCCTCTCCAGTGCCTGGACCGTATTGGCTGCATTGGGTTCTTTCCAACTAGTACATCCCATTTCCATACACCCAGTTCGAAGTTCACAATGAAAGCACGCTCAGGCTGTACCACACGATACCCATGCCTCACCCTCTCCGTCACATTCACCTTGTTCCCCTCCCACACTACTTCCACACTACTTCCGCTCCCTCGTAATTTAGACTCCGCGACCACGCCATCTCCGTGAACCGCTTCATCCTCTCAACCTTGTTGCGCGCCCAATGGCTGATATAGCCCGTCCGTCTCAGCCATTCCAAATGTCCAGTAAAGTTACATCTGCATGACATACCCGACCGCGACACATGGCTGGATTCCGAGTCAAGGGTTCACCAAGGCCGGTGGCGAAGACCGCATGATACGCGTGTCCTGGGTTGGTCGTGTTTCAAAGATTCGAGTGTAGCAAGGTATGTCGACGGACACAAGGTGCCGCTGGCGATTCGGTGGGAGAGAGTGCACTTGGTAACCGACCAGAGAGTCGGAATGCGGGCGTACACTGCGATGTCATCAAGAACGTAGTCCCCGTCGACGACGATGTCCCAGGAAATCCTGAGGTCGTAAGATGCTAATGCAAGGCTTCCAGCAGATATGTCCTGGATGCGCGTGACATCTGCATTGGAGAGCGCGGTCGATGAGTTTGATGCATGACCGACGTATTTTGCGAAGATCAGATCATTTGCTGGCTAATTCAGTGACCGAGTACTTATACATAAACGTGGAAACCTACGTCTCCGCCAGAAGCTTCAATATTGTCTTGCACCCATTGCAGTGTAAGAAGGGTATCCTTGAGTGCAGCATTCGATACATTGAAATTAAACCATCCAAACGCAGTGAGACGGTAGTTGATTGTGACAAGAACAACGCCACCATATGACACCAAGTTGGTGCCATCGTATATGTTCGAATTTGTGCTTCCAACACATCCGGTGGTCGTCATATTGTGCGGGAATGGTTCCCAATATTATGTCCACCTCTGTGAACTAGTATGGCAACAGCATTGAGGAAAGGATGGGAGCCAAAACATGACTTACGGTAAAACATGACAAGGAGTTTTGGTGCAACACCTAAAAGGTACCCACCCACAGCGGTGGAAGAGTAAACATTCAAGGTTAGACAATCTTCTTCACTGCGCGATCCTGGCCATTATCGTTGTCGGGGGGCTATAGAAACATATCAGGTCAATGGGCGAAACATGGGATGGGTGAGACCTACCCGAGCACAGATGGGACCATATGCGAGAGCGGCGTGTACTGTACTTGAGGGACACTTAACGGCATCGGTGGCCAAAAACGAGCTTGTCCAGCCGTCGATTCCGCGTACTTGATGCCCGCCACGTAAACCTGTCATGGAGGCCACGAAGAATACCTGCCTTGGGTGTCCACACGTCGATTTGCCTTGTAGTGCCATAGGATATCACGTCAGGGCGTGTTAGTGGGGCAGAGTTAGTACAGAGGGCAGGTAAACGTGAGGCAAAATTAGTCAGGTCGGAATAAGCTGCCCACAGGGAATACCACACAGGAAGCTGATCAAGCATGGTTCAAATTGCGCAAGGGAGAGATAGAGACTGACCGTTTCCTGCAATCGAAACGCTCAAGCCATTGGAGCAACATGATCCCAAAGCGAGGATAGCAGTCAGATTTCCCGACGTAAAGTCAGCCCGAGTGCTTGTTGGAGGGAAGTAGCGTCTCCTGGAGTTGAGCGCAGGTCGAGGCAGTTCCTGGACAAGTCAGTGGTGATTTCAACAAAAGTACACCAGCACGGTTCGAATTGGATGGATTGAGATCGTTGTTCAAGACGATAACCACATCGATGTCAGGCACGGGGGCATAAGTGAGGTGAGAGAATGCGGGAAGAAAGCTCAGCTTCGGAATGCTCAGGGATCGCATGGGGGAAAAAAGCACGGCGCAGTTCCCAACTTGAACTTGAGGTAGATGACGAGGCCATTCTTGGTTCTTGAGAGCTTGATCGCCCAGCTAAAATCCCTCGAGCGCTGGAACAGGTCCGCCCGTTGAAACCATCTCGGCAAGTGAGCGTTTAGAGAACTCCGCTGAATGTGACCACGCTGCTTCCCTCCCCAGTTGGAGGGCAACATTTGGATCGCTCCGAGAAGGGTAGCAAAAGGGATAATTCTTGATTTAATGTTCTATTCGTCCTGTATCAATCCTGTATCACCTTTTGCAGACCCGGCCGGAACTTGAAAGTTCAGGTTGAGTTCAGGGCTGAATAAGTGTTGCACAAGGAGTCGAGACAGCATCTCTTGGACGTTGCCGAGGCACTTTGTGTGGCCTCAATGCCGTACTTCTAGCTAATTGATGTGCGCTCACGTGGACGCTGTTGCAGGCCAAGCGCTAAACCTCCAGTCACGACACTTGAACTGCCATTCAATGAAACAATAATGACAAGGTGTGCTGTGTTTGCTGATTTTACCTTCAACCCAGCAGAGGTTGCAAAGCCAGTCAAAGCCAGTCACCGTGGTTCTCGGTGCATTCATCTCTGCCTGCGAGCAGTCGCGTCGAAACTATGGAGGGTATCCAATTAACGATGCACATTGGGCTCGTGCTAGTTTCGGTTCCATTGGTTGTGTGACAACAACCGATGCAACAGTCTTCTGAAGTACTTAGTACTACCTCCATGTAGATCGAAGCGCCCATGTCATAATCGAGTAAAACTTCCACGCCTTGCACAATTCGTCAAGTTGCGCAGTTGTCGGACTGCCGTTCATTTCAGCTCCTCTGTGGGACCTTCACGTTGCATCAGCGCGGACTTATTGTCATACATATATGGTTCCTTTTAGCCCTTTGACGACCCTTTTGCACAAATTCCTGAGCACCGCCGTCGGCCGAACCGTCTATCAAATCGACTTCTACCCCATTCCAACTGTGTCCATTGGTGCGATCTTGTCAAGCCCAAATCACCGCAACTTCGACTTGGATCCAAAGAAGAATGTGACCGTCTTACACCCTGGACAGCTTCGGCTTAGTGGCCTGGACAGTATCTTTGTTGGGTTTCAAAACTGCACATGCCACTATGATGTTTGTTCTTTCAAAACCCACAGCAAGCGGAATTGGGTCGTGTTCACATGAAAATAGTATCATACTCAAACGCTCTTATGCTCGTCGTCCCATTCAGCTCCCTACGGGCCCATTCGAGCCTCTCCCGAGGATGTTCAAAAATGTTGCGCCGAATGGAGCACGAGCGTCCAGACCTCCATACAAACTCTATTTGTTGGGCTCCAAGTTCGTAGGCCAATGTGCTGTTCCGATTTACATACAAATCTCAAGCTGAAACAAACTCAAATTGAGTTTTCTCGTGGCCTAAATGGTAAATTATAAATTATATTCTTGATTCTCGACGTTGTGATCTGTGACATTTATTTTTCTCTCATCTGCTACCTCCGTTCGGCTACTACATCGTCGCAGAAGAGCTGCCTTCCGGCAATCCATGGCGCCCATGACTCAGCGGGGTCGATTGCGCTTTCCTCAGCTCACCTAGTTTGGATAGCCTAGATCACAAATCTGCTCGTCTCTTTACGAATCATGGTTTATTTGGGGTGCACGCAGGGTCATCAAGGGCGTGAGACCCCGTCTCCAGCATCAAGGAAAGTGCTCCAAGTGCATCTTCCCTGCACCTTCGATGGCAGTGTCTGCCACCGGGTATATGTAAATGTCCGAGGAACCCTTCTGCGAAAATCGAACTAACGCTCACATAGTTGTGTTCCTTTCAGGGATGAAGTATTCAAAACAGGGGCTAGAAGCGACCGGGTATAGTCGTGTAACGCGAGTGCAACTGAGACGATGGCGCAGTATTGGAAGTTGGGAGGTCTAACGGATAGCGCCCATTCAGATAAGTCGGTCCGTGACGCCCGTGGTACTTTTATGAGGTGCGATTTTACAATTGCTGGTAGGGCACGCTGAGCCTCCAATGGCAGGGGTCTCATCTTTTTCTCACCCCCCCATTTATTTTGCTTTTTCTCGCAAAGCGTTCCAACAGAATCCATGGAGGGCAAGTCAACCGGTATAAGAGCTTCTTACATCTGCGGGGCTCTCGTACTTCACACCTCTTAGCATAACAGCCGCAGTCTCATGTCCACTCCATATCGCTGCGAGCATGCACAAGACTTGATGTACATGAAGGTGCGTGGCGGTCTTGTGTGTTCTAGGCTACCATTCTGTTATGCATTATGCAACTCATGTCGATCACAGGTCAACGAACACTATTCGCAGAGCAGGGTAACCAAGGACGAGACAGAAGATGTAAACAAATAACTTCATGTACTGTCACACTTACTGAACATGAATGACAGACTATGGGAAACTCCGCAAGCCTGCAGTGCGCCGAGGCGTATATGCACCGCTACCCTGTACATGGTATTCTACAGTTGACATCCACTACGTACCAACGTGCAGTTCTCCGTGAAGAGGAGATGCTATTTGGGGCTGCTAATCGCTCCGTTGGCACGCCAACTCCTTCGGTTTGTTTGAATTGTAACCGTGTTCTTTCCCAAGCTAACGAGCACTAGCTTGCACAGAGTGACATCACCTCCATGACAGCAGGCTATGGCTTCAGCACAGAGGATGTAAGTTATTCGCACACATCCTACCATTATACTACTCACCTATCAAGCACGGATGTCAGGTGGCTCAAGGTCCAGAAGTTGCGCAGTCGACCGCACATCTCCGTGTAACAACCGTAGGGTCCTTCACCCACTCGTGCTTGGCAACGATGCATTGTCAGTGGAGAGGTGAGGCTAACTCTCCTTGTGGTGCTCAGATCGCGTGCGGAGATGTTCCTACGCATTTCAAGAATGCACATGGTATCAAGGAATTGAATGAGGATACCCAGATTTACTGTCGGTGGGAAGGATGCCAGAAATTGGGTAAACGCAAATTCTTTGTTCGGCACGTTCGCGAACGACATTTGCGTCATGTTAGAAAGAGGCACCATTCTCTGAAACTAAATAGGCCAGACTTGCGTCGTTAAAACGATAACGAACAATTGAATACTTTGCCATAGTTGCAGAGGAGGGCAACGTCCACGGGCAGCCGGTCGCAGGCAAAAGCTGAACGCCTCCTATATCACTGAAGATACTGCAAGTCCGATCGTACAGTCATCCTGCACCAGCGTAGGTACAATACTTTCAGACACGGAATAAATGCTCTCCCTTCCCGTTGAGATGGACCAAACACCCATTATACAACCCGTTCCCTTATTGCAATCTGGAAGGCTTGAGTTACGCATTCTGCTGAGATACGCTTCATACCACAACATTGTACCAAGCCTCGAATGTACCTGTATTTGCCAATCCTACCCTTGTACCTGCCCGCCACCCAATTCTTACTCTCCAAGGAAGTGTACCTGGCGAGAACATTGTACTACACAAAACCTGCCTGCACCAGTCTGTCGTGGATTGCAAGATCGAAGAGGGAAAACAAATGCGCCATCATGGAGGATCGACGACATTCCGCATGTCCATACCAATCTGGACGTCCCTGAGGGTGTCTCTGTTCGAGGTTAATACTACCGCTGTCCGCTACGTACCTCAGCTTGACCCGCCTGTCACGGTGTGCGGTTGAATAGATCGGTTACAAACACACAGACACAACAAAAGGGAGACATTGCCGTTGTGCCAATCGTACCGCTGACATTTCCGACTGCACTAATGGGCATGGAGAAAGCCTCCACATCGTTTGAACCTTCCCATACGACTTGAGGGAGCAACATGGTTAGAAGACGTCAGGCCGAACAGGAATGGGATACCTGTCACCGGGGTTAACTAAAGGTACGGTCAAGGTGGATGGTACAGTAGGGTGTATGGGGAATGGGCTAAGAGGCATGACTCATGAGATTCATCGATCGTTGTTAAGCTACAATGCCCGCCGCTTTCTGGAAATGTATGGAGGTCGGGGTCATCAAACAAAAGGACAAGAAGGGAAAATGAGTATGTGGCAGGAGGAAGTGGCATGGAACGGTCTCAAGTCAAGCGATCAGGTGTGGGGACGCTGAATACAGTTCGAAGAGAGCATGAGACGACACATCATCAATCAAGGAACAATCAAACCAGGAAAACGCGAAAAACATGTGAGCATTCGCATTCCGGAAGGAACGGCTTTTCGGGGATAGAACCCGCCGCAAAGTATGAGCAGCAGCTCACCTCCGCATAATATGGGAACAAATCACTCGAGGTTGCCTGCGCTGTTGAGAAGCTGATGCCGTCCACTGAGGGGTGCGAGCCTCCGCTGCCAGTGGCGCCGGCACTGTCGATTCGGCGCAAAGAGCGTCTTGAACGAGCACTTGCTCTGCTGAGGGAGGAAGACGTGAGATGAAGGAAGGAACGGACAGACAGTGTGCACCTCCAGACGCAACCCATATAACCAACGACCAAGATGGAATTCAGTGTCGTCTTGTATCCCTCTCTCTGAGAAGGCCATGTCCTCCATGGAGGGTGTACTCAACAGCCCCTCAAGACTGGTTTACCGTACAACACACTCACTGAAAACGCTGGGATAGTGCCGCTGGTCATTGGGTTTGGTGTACAACCGAGACACTCGGCAACATTGAGTGACATATTAAGAGCGAGTGCGGGTGAATGGAAGGCGATCAGTCCCAACTCGATAATGGGCGACCTGCGAAGCTGCGACAGGAAATCTATGGCGCTTTTTCGGCCGGTACCATAGCCGCAGCGAGGGAATGAGAGAGAACAGCGAAGGCCTGACGCCAGCACTCTCTGTGTTGGTCGGAAGTTCGATAGAAAGCCGGGACTCGCCTTAGACAGCTGCGGCGCAGCGTTTACACCGAGCCGTGACTTACCATATATGAACACTCCTTACAGGTAATAATACAGTACCCGTTATCAAGGGACGGAGACAAGTGTTCGGCATTTTTAGTTTGCGATCGTTCAACGTTCAACAACCTGTGGGTACGTACACGGTCATCTTTCCAAAACCTACATACCCATGTACTTATACCCGTACCCTCCCTTTTTTTGGTCAATTCGCGTCACACCGGATTTTTTGTAATTTGCACCCGGTCACGTGTAATCAATTCAGTTGGCCGTGTCACGCGTCACTCACACGATAACACACACTCAGATATCAGTGAAACGGTTACCCGATAAGACTTCAGGACACCGGTTACCACCACTCAGATTTAGGTGAAAGGCCAAGTTTCCGTCAATGATGCTTTAAAAAAAATGTATACCTAGAAATTCGTTGTCGCAACTGGAACGTCATTTCACCCTAATATTTTACAGCCACGAAGTTCGATCTGACCAATCCAGATAAGATCCCGACTACTTGCACGCCGGACGGCACAGAGAGGGAACAAAAAGCATAATCGACGACCGGTCAGTGATTTAGTACATATGCAGAGGCAGGAACGCTACTGGTAGCTGTAACCATCAAAAATGATATAATTTATAAGCCAAAGTATGTTCATTTTATTCGTAAAATACATGTCGACCTAGCTGACCGCCGTGAGTATTTATACAAAGTAGGGTGTTATGTGTCCTGGTTGTCCCGGGACAATGCTTTTATCCTTGTTATCAGGTCACGCAAGGACACGTCAGGATTACTGTCCAGCTCACTGATCGGTGGCTGATACAATCTGTCTCCGCCGATTCCAAATTTCCAATACCGTGTCACACGGCCTGGATCCGATTAACAGCCACCGTGGCTAGTATGGCGAATTCACGAGAAATCCCGAGTCCCAACTGGTCAAGAATTGGACTTGTGTGAGAGTCAACACCTCACAGGACATTCCACTCTCCTCCGGCATAGTAGTCTCGTAAGGATATGCGCCATCTCGTTCAAATCTTGACTAGCTGGGTTTGGTTAAAGGAGCACGGAAACGTCTGGATATGTGCCGAAGGCGCAGAAGGAGATAATATACTGAGGGGAATTGACAAAGCAAAGCCAAAATGCAAACCTTTGGTGCTAATCAGATCCATTAATTATCGAACCTTGTTTCGAAATGATCAAACTTTAAGCCATAACCCTTAAACTTGAACCAACCCGCGGGGATGTTCTCGTACATATTCTCTCTTGCAGTCCGGATTTCATGTTTGGGACACATCTACGTGAGTGCACAAACTTGAAAGTATCACACGCATCTCGAAGCTGAAACAAACTCGCGGCCCAAATGGTATTTTATATTTTATATTCCTGGTTCTCGTCGCCGAGCGATCGGTTCTGTGTCTGACACATTTCCGTCACGTCCGCCTTGATTCTTCAGGTCAACGACTTGGTTAATGCTATACCCCGTGATCGCCGAGGTGGACGCCCTATGTGGACCAGATACACATTTCGTTCACTGGGAAACCTCGATTTAGTGTCTATGTGGATAACCTCCTCAGGGAGATGCTCTCCAATATGGAGGGCGTTTTCCCTATATATGAGGTGGAAGTCATGCGCAAAAACGAACAAGCCGCTACGGGAATCCATCCTTGTTGCCTTGCGATTCCCTCTCAATCTATGCCCACTCCGTACCAGCGCCAACCGAGCTATGGATTGAGCCTGATGCGTGGAGCTATTGGCTATAGCTTTGATGCCAAATCAGTGCCTTTGGTGCGTTTCAAAATCTGGGCTTCTGAACACTTCACTGGCTAACGAGTGCCGTCCACAGAGTGGCACTACAGCTAGCACGGAAGAATATAGCCCCGGTACAGGACACTCTGCGGAAGCATTGCCAGTCAACGCATATATGGACTGGTGTGCTACATTCCTTGCGAACACGGTCACCTCGGAGCCCATGTCCCCATACCAACGAGAACTTCGCCGTCAAATGGAGATGTTGTACGGAACTGTTGATCGCACGCCAGTTGCTCTACCTGTATGTTCTACAATACCATCTCTTGTGTCGAATGGAAGTTGATATCACCCGTAGATTGACGTCGCACCTGCGGTGGAGGCCCATAGTGCAGATAACTTTGCATATGCCAGTGCACAATCAGATGCCTATATGCACAGGTACCCTGCACTACTTCCCAACATGGTCGCCTCGTGGCCCACATTCGAAATTGAACTTCAGCGCGAAATGGATGCATTGTACGGAATTATTAATAGCAATGAAGCCAAAGTGGTTGGTCTACTAGTTCCCTCAAGCATTCTGTATACTTATGGCAGGCGAATAGGCAACGCGAACGGCCGAAGCACATGTCCACAAAATCACGACACTGTCCCACCCGATCTCGGCGACGGCACGTTGTCAGTGGATTGGCATGGGTACCTCCGGGACTTGCAATGTTCAGATCACATCGGAGAGTGTTCCCGCACATTTCCGGACATTCCATGGTATCGATAGGTTGAACGAGGATATCCTGGTTTGCTGCCTGTGGGATGGATGTTCCAAACGGTTGAAACGCAAATATTTCGTCAGGCATATTCGTGAACGTCATTTGGGCTGCCCTAGAAAGAAGAAGCATCTTTTGCCATAATCGTGGCCTGTCAGAAGCGCAAGAAAGAGGTGGGAAGCCAATAATCCAGGGACATGTATACGTTTTTCTAGTA
>JBBPNA010000548.1:0-17306 GCA_038090555.1 Boletus subcaerulescens | reverse complement strand
GCATAACAGGGGAATTTTGGTCTCCCGGGAAAGGAGATGTTATGGATCACCAACTCCTCCAAGGCTGGCGCCAGTTTCTGATCTATATTTTGATCAGCATGCCCACCTTGACTCTCTCCACCTTCATCTCCGTACTAGAGAGGAAACCAACGGCGCTAGCAAGAGAATGATGGATATCATAGAGATGTATCAAGTCCTGCAGGGAACTCAACATAGTTAAGAATTCCATCATGTTCTGCTGAAATGGATCGCAGAGAATGAGAGTTGTCAAACCCTTCAGCTTGAATGAATGCCATGGTACTGAACACTCTGAGAGCTCGAGCGTGTCGAGGGTTGGTGCATCTCCGTCAAAGAATTTCCGGGACCGTTTGAGGGAATAGTTTCTAGCTTTAATTTTCAGGTTCTGGAGGCGAGGAGCACGTAAAGAAAGCTTGGGGAAAATCAGATTTACAAAATCCGCTGATGGAAGGTCGATGTGGAGCTCTTGGAGACGTTCTACATGGATCATTACCAGCTCCAAAAAGTAAAACGTCGACTTCCTTTGTCTTCATAACTCAGTGTTGCGCGTAGCTTTGTCCAGCGTGGCGACTTAGTAATAAATCGGACATTCCAGAGCCGTTGTGCGCCAATGAGCGCAAACATACGAGACGTTAACCCAACGACGACCCCTGCGCTCGCTGGCAGTAATCATCCGCGCGTACACAGGCAGACAGCGAGTCCACGTGTGTATGCTCGCTCGCACATGCACGGTCTCCCCTCAAGGCCTCACCACCCACCACTCTCGTGTCTCCCTCACGTCGTGCGCGGGCTGCCCCGCCCCACCTCCAACTGTCACTGCCCACGTCAGAGTATGTCGCGTGCGCTCACTCTTGTCCTCACCACCCTTGAGTCCCCTCGCATTGTGCACGGGCTTGCCCCACCTCACCTCCAACCATGGCAGCCACCATACCCGTCCCCCGTCGCCAGCACGCGAGCGTGCGTACATCCGCGTGTAGTCTCCCCTCACCACCCACGTGTCCCCCCCGCGTCGTGCACGCGCTTGCCCCAACCCCCCTCGATTCGTCAGCACCCGCGTCAGAGCATGTCGGGTAGCCACCACGCCCGTTGTGCATTGCCCGCACGGTCTCGTCCTCAGCACTCGGGTCCTGCCTCTGTTCGTCGCCGCCCGCGTTAAAACACATCGCACACTCACCTCTCACCCTCGCCACCACCCTCCTGTCCCCATCGCATCAAACACATCGTCTCGGCTACCCACTCTCGCTTCCACATGCACTCGCTCGCCGTCACCGCTGCCTTGGCTGATTGCGGCTTCAGGTCGCGAGATGGATGATCTGGAGAGGGTGGTGAGTATACATTGGGGTAGAATGGACTTACCGGTAAGTAGTTGCACGGAGTGGGTAAGAAACGAGCAGGAGTGTCCCCGACGCGCTCTTTGTTGATTTGGGCACGTTAGGAAATTATGTAGCCTATCTAAGTTAGTTTGATGTATTTTCGAAGCATCCGTCAAAGATCTAGAGGCTACGCACATGTACAACTTGAATGCAAAGGCGAGTCGACGAAACGGAAGACGACTCGATGCGGCCGGATCCACTGCGAGTAGTTATAATTTATCAAGCACATAACGAGCGGCACTCTGCTGCCACTCGCTTTGTCAATTCACCGGTACACCATTCGATCTTCTCGTATCGTATTGTACTACGAGCCGCAACAGTACATGTACAGTTGGAGATTTAAGAGGGTACACGTCAACTGTAAAAGAGATACAGAAAGCAGGCCAACACTATCCCTTCGCATTCCCAGCACTTGGGCTACAACCACTTGACAGTGAAACAGCCATTATCAACCGAGACATCGATCAAGGGCTTGTCGTCCTCAATGGAGACGTCGATGAACTCGAGTTTCTCTTGCTGGAAGTCATTTCCACCAGCCTCGGCATTCGCAAAGGTCAGTGTGCCCAAGTTCACTGAAACATCAGACAACTCCACGAGCCAAGATGCGGTCTTGCCACAGAGGCTTTCAGTTAAGTTGAATGAGTGGGTGACATTCTGGTTATTACTGAAATTGACGACGTTTACAAATCCTTGCATGAGGTACGCGTCGGCCAAGAGGTGGAGGTCGTCTCCAGCCTTGACGTCTATGCCCGGGAAGGTTATGGGCTGACTCGGATTGTCATACGCATATACAACTATATGCGACAACAATGGGGTGAGGCAAATCGTGGACGCGTAGTTTAGTACTTACCCTTATAGGAAGGCCCTTCCCCATGCTTGCCCGCTTTACACTGGACCCCGAGATATAGCGTGTTGTTGCACGAGTCTGGAAGGTCGATGCTGACGCTCGGAGTGGCAACAGAGCCGGGTTTTTGACTCGCCATATCGGGAACATGGATAATGCTGGAAACGGATTGCACGGTGGCATTTTCCTGTCGAAAAGAGTAAGGTTGAGATCAAGCAAGACATGGCTCAAGAGGGCGACGACATACACTCCCAATAGTCAATGTAGCACCAGTCGAGAAACTGTCAGCCAGAACGACTGAAACGAAGAAGCTTGAAATGATAACGGAATTGAAGCGCATGGCGAAGTGCACTTGGGTGAATTCTGGTATATAGGTGGTCGAGGTGCCTGAGGTTGGGATCGCGAGTGTCAGCTCAACCTTTCATACGTTCTGCAGGTCACGCTATATATGTGGAGAGTTGGTTGAAACAAACTTGCTGCAAGCGAGAATGGCAGTGTGACAACCCCGGTTAACTGGGATGACATTGGCGGATCGCCACGACCTCAACAAGTTCAAGTGGTTTGATTTAGTGTCGGGTCGTCAGAGCCATGGCCCACGATGGCTATTTGTAAGGTATTCACTATTAAGTCTATTAGCAAGTTTTAGTACGTGCTTGTGCCATATCCATGACCTTGTACGAAGTTCAACGCCTCGCACTTGATGAAACTTGAACGACTGAAACCAAACTGAAACTGGGACAACTTCTTGACCAACTGCTAAGCGCCCTCGGTCCTTAAAATTTGATTCCGAGTGGCCCCGCAAGCCCGCGATCTCCCGTGTTCTGTCAAGAAAAAAAACCGACCGACGGTGCATAGTGATTTCATGTTCGGCTTGAACCTGGGATTCTGTCCAGCCATCATATGTGACGTGTTGCGATAACGCCTTACAATTTAGAGCCACCTTTCTTACCAAGCTCAATGCGATACAAAAACAAGAATGATGATGCATGGTGAGGTGCGTTGACAGTGGTTCTTCCGCACGGGTCGGAAAATCAACACCGTACCCGTACCCGCAGACACCGTCCCCGTCATAATGACGGTGTATTGAAAACACCGCGGTGGTCAAGAACACCGCCCCTTTCAGTTTGACAGTCGAAGCAGTGTCAGAAAGAGACGACATGATGGAGTGAGATGAGGTGGGAGAGTGAGACGCGTCATCAGCTGATTTGGAGGGTAGGGAAAGCTTTAACTTGATGTTGGGTGGCATACTATTGAACCGCTGCCTGAGTGACAAGAAAAATTGCACCGACACAATGCTCGATACAATATTGGACAGCGTCGGATGCGATCTAAACTGAAAGGCTTCGGTGATGGTTTCTTCACCAGAATGGTTGTCCGGGTATGAGATCCGTGGCTTGAGCACACTTATGTTGGAGTTCTCAGGGCAACCGGAGACCAGGAACATGTGGCGGGCCACGGCGACTTCAACTCCCAAGATTTGGCTAGCGCTACATACTTCAAAGCCCCTAGCCAAACCAGCAGAACACCGCCAACCCGCGGTGAAAGTGCACGGCAGGCACGCGGGTCCAGCTAGCCCTACCCGTACCCGTACCCGTGAAACCCGTTCATCAAACACCGCGGTGTCACCCTTATCCGTGAGGAATCCGAAAGGCTTTGACGGGTTACAGTACTGCCACTTCAACGTTTCAACAACCACGGGCGCAATGGACGAACACGGCTGACAGAGTCTCCGTTGGAAGACGAGAAATGAGAGCAAAGGTGTTCCTTCGGGTTCGCAGGTTGCATAATGACAGTATTTGTTTCGAATTTTTGGCTACGTAGGTACAGAAAGAATATACACGCTTGCTTGAAATGTGATATGGTTCAAGTATCTTCACCATTCCACATCGTCGTGATCAAGTGACCTTGTGCTCCTCGACTTCACGGAAGCGACCATTCTTCCAATGTCCAACCATGTTGAAGCGTTTCTCCTGGACCGACCTGCCCCTCCTCATATGTTCAAAGCAGCGAGCTATAGTGAGTTGACCACTAGATCCTTTGCGGGTGGCGAGAGCATCGCAGAGAGCTTGTACATCGACAGGACACTTATCCTTTTTTGTCCTCTTCCAAAAGGAAATGTTACAGAGCTCCAACTCCTCCAAAGCTGGTGCAAGCGTCCGATCTGGATTTCGATTAGTGCGTCTACCTTGACCCTCTGCGCCTTCAGAAATGGTGATATCTGTGAGGGAGAGCATGGGCGCAAGATCTGGCAGGTCGCCAGAGGTCAGCTTGAGGTACCGTAGATCCTGAAGATGTCCCAACGCGCTCCTCCAAATGGCAGGCAAGACTGGGGGATTGATGATATCAACGCTCTGAACATCCATCAGGGGGACGAAGGAAGAGATGTCGCCCAGGATGCAATCCAAACCGCATCTCGTATCTGACATAAACCAAGAAACTCTGATTTTGAGAGGAGTGTTGCAACCCCAGTACTGTCGTAACACGAGGTCGAAAGAATCGCAATCACGTTCCAATGGGCTGAACGTGAGTGCTGCCCTGTATGTAAGGTCGATGACCAATGAACGAAATGTTGGACTTGACAGCACCTGGGATGCTGATGTGCTGAATCTTTGTGCAAGAACCGAAAAGAGTGAGGCATAATCATGAAGGGATACACCATCTTCGAAACCGCAGTCTAGCCTGACCTCGGTTTTCGATGGGATGTTTACGCAAGCTAGGAATGCGGTCACCGTTGAAAGTGGAGCAACGATTAAGAGGCGAGAGAGACGGGGTAAATTGATTTTCTGGAAGGAACGGAACTCCGTGCTAGAGAGGAAACCAGCAGCGCTAGCAAGGGCATTTTCAAGGTATAGATGCCTCAGATCTTGCACGCGGCTCAACGTAGCCAAGAACTCTACCATGTTCTGCCGACACTGAGAAGGAACAGAGCGGAGATTGAGAGTGGTCAAACCATTCAGCGTGAATGAATGCCATGGCACTGGACAACATAAAAGCTCGAGGGTACGGAGAGCTGGTGTGTTTCCGTCGAAGAGTACTGAGAACTGCTGAGAGGGCTCGTTCTGGTACCCGACCGAGATCTTTAGGTTTTGCAGGCAAGGAGCAGGCAAGGAAAGAAAGTGATCTTTAAAAGAGTGCGGAATGATGAGGTCGAGCTCTCGGATACGTTCTATGTGGTTCATTACTTGTCTCACAAAGCGCAACCCTCGATCGTCTCTGCCTTGACCATTCGGATATACATCAAGATTAGTGCATAGCTTTAATGATGCTTGCTTCGACCTGGCCAATAACTCCTCTGTCCAGCGCGGCGACGTGATAAAAAGGTAGCTCCAAAGAGTTGCACAATTCAGAGCCACATTGCGCCAATGGCGGCAAACGTACGAGACATTGACCCAACTGGGCGCAGTTTCAGTGGGATAACCATATTGAGTGCTATGATAATCGCGAGCAGAGCAGATGAATATGGCTGCCAGAGTCTCGGTTGGGAGGCGAGAAATGAGTGAACAGGAATTTCTTTGGGTTTGCAGGTCACATAATAAGCGTATTTGTTTAGCGATCTCTTCATCGACATGGCGGGCTTTGGCTGCGATAGCCATGTCGGGTATTGGTATAAACGAAGCTATAACTATCGGTGCTGCTGCTGAAGCTCACTGGTAAGAAAACCAAATGTGATAACAATAGAGACTTGCCAGAGACAGACAGGTGTTGGGCATCACTTGGAGGAAGTTGGCCACGAGTCGGGTTTGTTTGTGACGCCAAACATGCCATAACAAGACGCTTAGCCTAACTTCTATGACAGCCATTCCCATCACTGTGATGCACTGCTTCTTGGTCACTCGTATGGAAAAGCCTGTGGTGCTGTGGAAATAAGAATAGACTTAAAATCACTTCAAATACTAGTATGTCCTTCGTTGCACACTCTTTCCCGGTCTAACCAACGATGGTCAGCAAATTGGACATCGGAGAGGAGCGTCCACAACTAGAGTCAGAAATGACTGATACGTTGGTTGTGAGTCTCGAGACCTACTAGTACCTGTTACTTTGCTAACTGACTTGTCCTGTAGGACGACATTCAGACACCCAGCGCTTCTGACCCGCACTGCCACGAGTGTGCGAGGCAGGAGAAAAGCAAAGAGGAAGCCCTACACCCGGAGACCGCCATTCACTCTCTTCCTCGTGTTCAACGCCTACGGACGAGAAGGAAGAAATGGTGATAACAAGTACGGAATTTATCAGCCCGAGATTCAGTTCTACTATTGCAAAATTGCTAATGACAAACAAGGTAGATATCCGAGCGACAGACATAGCCCTTGGCCTGAGACGCGTTCCTGCTGGCTTCTATGCCATGGTGCATCACAGTGGCCCCGAATGGAGAACCGAAAATAAGCGTTCGTCAGTGAACGACGATGTTGTCGGATGGAGTGGACAGATCTTATTGTGAGTTACCCCTTCTCCAATCCAGGTTAGTGCTCATAAACGCCGCAGACCGTCAGATTCATCAACCATCGTTTTGCTTGAAGTCTGCATCTTTCGAATTCCAACCAATTTCAGTACTGGGGAGCGGCTACGGCAGTTGACAATCACCGTGGAACAACTATTGGACTGCAGTACGGTTGACGTTCGTGAGTAAGACCCAGCTTTGCACGACGGTCTGGCTCCTTACGCCATGGCAGCGTTTACTTTACAAACGACGGGGACGTTGTATCCCCGCGTTCATCCATTTTTGTAACTGTCAGACGGCCCAAGTCCGAGGAACGTCCATCAGCGCGCAGACTTGGTCCTCGCTGTGTAAGTAGTGAATGTGTGTCAACACGAACCTCATTAATCTGTGTGCGTCCATAGTCAATCACAGAACCCCGAGGCGAGCTAGAAGATGCAACAAACCAGGGCCACCGCACTCTCTCGCGTTCTATCACCGCGTTCGAACGGGCGCTCAGTCTTTGTCCACTGAACCTTGTCGTGTGGCCGCTCAGTCGAACCTAGCAATGGCAAAATTCATCTTCTGCCAGGCTGAGGGCAGGGATATGACCCCTTCGAGAACCTCTCGAGAACCTCCTTGAGTTGTATCGCAATGCTCTTGCTGCCCATCCTGTCGGTCACGTTGACCGTCCTTCCACGTTGATTCAGTTGGTTGTGGTGCACTTTGCGCGATTCGAGAAGCGGAGGGACGAGGTCGAGGGAGTGCAGGCTGAGGCATTGTTGCGTGAGACGATGGAGCTCTGCTCAACCGGGAGTCATGACAGCCGAGCTGCAACGTTCCTGCTCCAACTGCGTGGCGGACGGGGAGTTGAGCCTGTCGACGCAGGTGAATCACCGGTGGGATTGCGCTTGACGGACTCGGATTACACACATTTGGAAAAAATGGTCGGGTTACTCAAATGTTCCGGGGAGCTGAGAGACCTCGAGGACGCAATTTCGATGCTCACAGGAACGCTAATGACTTCACCCCTCCTGGTTACCCTCACAAGCCTGCCATTCTGAACAACCTTGCGGACTGCTCGTTTCGAGCGCCTAGGGCAGCTAAGCGACCTCGAGGATGCGATTTTGATGCTCAGGGATGCCGTTAACCTCATACCTCATGGTCACCCCGAGAAGCTTGGTTGTCTTAACAACTTCGGGATCTCCTTTTTTACTCGTTTCGAGTGCCTCGAGCAGCTCAACAATCTGGAGGACGCAATTTCTAGAAAAGCACCCAGCTGTATGTCGTTGGGCACTTACCGTGATGTCACTGTTGATTTCACTCTTAGTGTCGTGCTTTTGTTTCTGGCTGGTGGCAAGCATTATGAGAACACATTCGGCTTCGTCTCTGGTAAAAAACGACATGGTGACTATCGGGATAGCGTGCATTGATGAAGAGATCAAGAGAGAGAACGATAGACACAACTCGGCATTGATCAAACTTTTTACTCGGAAGAACACACTTTCCCTCACCATTCGCCTTCCACCCGAGATCCTTGAAGCCATCTTCATCCAATGCGCTTGCGGCCACCATGCCAAGGACTGTCGTCGCAATCAATGTGTACCCAGTTAGGTAAACATCTCGTATGTGTGTCGTCATTGGCGCAACGTCGCTCTGAACTGCCCATGGATTTGGACTCGTCTCTTTGTCGTCTCACCGCGCTGGATGGAGGAGCAATTGGCCAGATCGAAGCGTGCACCGTTGAAGCTATGCATGTGTCTAGGGTTTTTGGACAGTGCACCTTGGGCACAGGGTCTTGTGAAGCAAGTGATGAACCATGTAGATCGCATACAAGAGCTCCCACTTGGCGGTCTGCGCAGGGGCACTGAACACGCGTTATTTTCCGAACTCTCCTCACCCGGTCCTCGCTTGCAAAACCTAAAAATATCGATGAAGACCGATTCTTCAAATTGGTCCTCAGCACTTTTTGATGGGGTCACTCCATCCCTCCGGACACTCGATCTCTCATGTTGTCCTATCCCATGGAATTTGTTCAAGTTGAACGGTCTAACAACTCTCAGTCTCAAACATGACCTTGTCCGGTTTCGGCAAAACATGGCAGACTTCCTAGCTTCGCTCATTTGTATGCAAGACCTCACACATCTTCATCTTGACAACGCCCTTGCTAGTGCCGTCGATTTTCTCTCTAGCGTGGCGTTCTATACCTTCCAGAAAATTAACTTGCCTCATCTTACTCGCCTTTCGATCGTCGCCCCACCCTCGACAGTCATCGCACTTCTGTCTTGCGTCAACATTCCGTTAAAAACTGGTTTATATACAATGTCACTCCGAAAGTTGTCATAATCGTGATCATTACGCCAAACCCAACAAAGATTCGGTGAACTAGAAAACCAGCCACTGTCTTGTCCAACAGTTCGCTCGTTGGTTGTTCAATCTGGAAAAGAGGACTCTAAGCGGACGCACGTTGCGAGCCTGACTGCCAGCGTAACGGAACAATCAAGTGTAGAGTATGAGTGGATCAATATTTCTCTCCATATCGACCACCACCCGGATTTAACAGCGCACAAGGACTATCGCTTTATGTGTGACCTGTGTTCCTCCATACATTTCCCAAATGTTCAACGTGTCGACATCATCAGACCCCCACTCTCGTTGGCCTTTTGGAAGAAGACACTGTAACACCTTCCAAATCTACGGCGCCTCAGACTAAGCCGAGGAAGAATGCCTGATCTAGCTTCCGTGCTATCCCTCACCCTTCGCGGTCACATGGAGTACTTGTACCCGCACTGGAGAGGTTGGAGCTGAATATCGTGTTGTTGGCAACACCACCGCTGCAAAGCGATGGGCCACCCGCATGGCAACTTCTGTATGACGCGCTCTCCAGCCGCAAGGACTCCCAGGGCCAACTGTCCATAACTGAATGCTGCATAACCAAGCAGCGCGGGGAAATAGTAATATCGAGTATGTTTGGGAAGTGGGAAGGTGGTCACTCACTTCCATGTACTCCGCAGAAGGACATACTAGTCAGACAAGCTGGTGTACAGTTACGGACTGTTCGAGTAGTCAATTTCGATGCGGCGCGCGGAGCCTTGATCCGTGGTACTTGCTTGAGCTACAGTGAGTCCGGTTTGATGATCGGCAGTCTCCGACTTGCTTGTGTGTCTCGAGTCACGCAGCAAACCTACACTCTCGTTCATGCTTGTCGCAAATATAAGATGCTACTGCCATCCTGGCAGGCGAAGCAACTTGAAGAGTTACCAGTCACGGCAACTGACTCATCTCCACCGAGCGCGCTCAACACCCGATACAGATAAAAAGCACCGCATACAGGTATACGCGTACCCGTGAATCACCAAACTTTGGCCTAGACTGGATATTGAATATTAAGGAACTCCTACCGAGGCGTATCTCACAAGTATGGGCGCTGTGCGCCAAACATCATACCTCCAAGCTGAAACAGGGTTTTTCCACCCGTCGATTCCTGAGCGAACGAACAGCCTTCTTCGCATAGACATCCTCTTGGCCCTATAGCCACATGGACGTTCGAGACCGCTCCCCAAGATTATCTTATCGATTGCCGATCTGGTACCTGGGCGTACAATCAGCGCCCTCCGCATACTACATATGCGGTATTCACTTTCTTTCCTGTGCGACCCTACATCGTCATATAACTGACCTCCACCGCTTGGGAAGTCAAATTTATAGTCGGAGCTCCGCCTCATGTCTTCTAGAAGTTCGACCTCGCCTCGGACACTCTATTTGGTATCGTTGTTCAATTTTCCAATCTGGGACAATCAATACCTGTGTTCTATTTCAAACTTCTTGAAATGCGTCACTGCAAGTACACGTCTCTTTTCTTCCGCGAGAATCATAGGGCGATTCAGACCGCACAGCGTTACACGTTGAAGGAGCTAAAATAGATAGCATAAAGTCTACACACGTCAAAATCAAACGTCACTTGAGGCGTGGTTTGACTTCGCCAGAGTGAGTGCCTGTACACACACCAGGAGGCTCTGCTGGGTACATCCCGGTAGTAAATACACGCGCACGAATTGATCAAAGCCCGGTATGGGGTGGATCGGTGCAAATTTAGCCGTAGAGCAGTGCTGTGTCATGAACGGACAGTCCTTGAAACTGCACCATGAGGACACTTGTTTGCTCATGATAATTGTACTTTATAGTATGACTCGGAGTTGATGTATTGTTATCCGACCATAGGCATGTTTGCCGGGGCGAGGTGTAATATGAGGTACTAACACTGCAAAGACCCACGTGAACATGTAAACGTCAGGAGTCATCCTGCACTCTAAACGGTACCTCTGGACATACCTCTATATTCTCGCGGACATACAATCATTCCGTGTTACGGCGATTGACCCTCATCGGCTGCCTTCCGAACCCGTCCGCTGAGCAGGCTGCACATACATGACTAAAGTCAGCGCGTACCAGTGGCACCCGTCTACAACATGGAGCATGGTGGCGCTAGCGCCAGTGCCAATTGGAGTGTCACTGCGCGCAAAGCCGTTGAACCACAGAGCTCGTGTTGTTCAAACCGTCTATTGGATGTGAGTGGGACCATGGGTGCTGCAAAGGCGGTGTCCTGAGGGCTGAGTCTGACAATACAATTAGCTCCGAGTCGACCTGGCCGCTTTCACCTTGCTTTGATAAGCACAGACAAAATGACGTCACATGGGCCCACTCGATTCGCATTCGCCACGAAAGCTCAAGCGGGCGGAGGGTATAAAGAGGACCGTACAACGAGCGAAGTCCCTCCGAACTCATACTCTCCGATTCTTCGTGCCTCACCTTGTGTCCGCTCTTCTCCCGCTAAGAATCGTCCCTAAATAGAAACTCGACCCCCGTCGGCTCATGCACATGAACTCTTTCGTTTCAACCATTCTCTCCTCGTACGCCGTCGTTTTCATCTTTGACCTGCGCTCACATGTACATTCCCGTCGTGTCTAGCATCTTCAGTCGTCGGTCGATGGTTGCGCCCACGTTGCCACTCGACAAGTCCAACTTCACCCTCGATACTTCGGGTGTCGCCGGCGTCTTTGGTGGAGACGAAGCCGTATCGGCCATGGCCACAGTCCATGTCTACGAAAACAGGCGGTGGCTAGGCTGGTACAACTCTCCAGGGTCGTATCAGATCGCCAAACGATACGGCCTTCTCGCAAAGTCAAGGTTTTTCGACGGCTTTTTCCCTGGTGTCCACACCGATCCTGCCACCTTGTTTGAGTTGGATGGGTGGAAAGGCTCCAAGTTTAGAGCTGCCAACTCTGGTACCGTCATCGAGGAGACTGGCCATTTGGCCGCTCTCTTCATGAAAGAGTGTGCTTCTTTGGAGGGAAAGAATGTAGAGGGGAGAAAAACACAGGCTGTTGGCGTTACGATCGCCGAACTCCACCACGTCCCTGCACCGCAGATGTGCCCCAAACGCATCAACGCGTATTCCCCTATCTTCGCCAGCATCCCTATCTCTGTCAGCATCGGCACCTGCGTCGCGTGTGGTGTTTTCGAAGATTGGTATTGTTTCTCATTGATCCTCTTGGGCATCCTCACAAGCGGCATCTCCTGTCTCGTTATCGGCTCTGGAAAGTTCATATTCACCCATCCGGACCCCGCCAAGGGATCCCCACCTGGCGATGGTATCCTTAGTTCAGACAAGGAGATCGTCTTGCTCAAGGGTGCGGAGGGTGCCGTGAACTCGATCACCCGCGGCAGGTTCTCTCTCAGCTTCGCTAGCGAGCCCGCGTACAGAAACATCGGATGGTGCTCCGTCTTGCTCACCATCCAATTCATCGCGCAGCTACTCCTTATCCCCCAAGGTTCACTTTTTGGCCAAATCATGTTTGTCGCTTCACTCGCCGTCTCCTGGGGTTACAACTCGTGGTTGTCCTCCTTGGACAAAGAGAAGATCCAACGCGACATTCTGCTCAACAGCGTTCTCGAGAAACCGGTCTTGACCAAGTATACTTTGGGCACCCGCACAGCTATGGTGGTCTTCAGCCTCCTTGTCCTTCAACCTGAAGAACCCGCCAAAATTCTTAACGAACTCCTCCCCAATGACACCAAGGTCTGGAGGCAATGGAAGGAGACCATCGTGCGGCGCCTCCTCAACAAGGAGAAACTCGAGTTTGTTGACGCAGACTGGGAGTTGACCGGGTTCAGTCAACAGGAAAAGTCTTTGCTCGAGACGCTGTACAGCGATGCTCAAGCAGCTTACGGTGGTTACGTCCAATATGCCGCTTCCAAGTGATCTATTTTCCGAGGGCCATTTTCGCGATTGACCGTTTTCTACCTATGCGACACCTTTTGTTTTGCATCGATCGATCTACATAACCCGTCCCCGGCCGCTCTTCGTGCCATCTCCTTTATGGCGATTTTATTTCTTGTTACGCTTCCGACGTTCCGTGCGATTGTTATGGCTTCCTTGCGCTACCAATGTGCCCTTGTTTTTGACGACGAGTCTTCGTTCGAGTTGATTTACCAGTACAGTAGTCAGTAATAGTACCGTGCTGTCTTGCGAACTCCAGTTGTTGTTCACAAAATTTAATCGGATCATGGCCAGTGCAGTCTATTTACTGAATCATTTGCGTCGGAGAACTGTGCCATCAAAAGCGGAGCACCGAATATAGCTGAATTTGTAGAGTCACGGGAGTACACAAGAACCACCACCGGCGAACCCCGTAAGTTGCCAGGTTTCATTCAATTGACGCAATGATGAGGCTTAGCTACTCGCACTGTACCCTCGTTCCTGCCAGCTCTTTTCCTGAACGTAAACGACTGGCATTCGGCCAGTCCTGGGGCATGGAGAACATGACCGCAGCCCGCGTCAAAGGAGAGGGCACGAGACAAAAGTCGGTATTGTCCAGCCTCCATACTCCATGGAATACCCATCCTTTCATTTTCCGCCTTCCAACCGAAATGCTGGAAGACATATTCATTCGGTGCGCTAGTGACTATCACTACAAACACGATGGCCGTCCCATATGGGCTGCGCCTAGTTGGGTCAACATTTCGTATGTTTGCCATCATTGGCGTGATGTCGCTCTGAACTGTCCAACCCTTTGGACCTACCTCTTCATCACGTCGCGGCGGTGGAGAGAAGCGTTATTGGCCAGATCAAGGCAAGCATCGTTGAAGATATGCGGCAACCTCCTAGCTCTCCCTGATGAATCCCGGTGGTTGAAGATGGTGGAGAATGTGATGGACCATGTAGAACGCATACAAGAGCTGCGCCTGAAACTTCCGGCATCGTACACCACTCATCAGGTTCTTTCCAAGCTCTCCGCTCGCGCTCCTCGCTTGCAAAACCTGAAAATAATGGTCGAGGACTCATCCCTAGAATGGCCATCATTACTTTTTGATGGAGACCCTCCAGCGTTACGTACACTCGAGCTCTCAGACTGTGCGGTGCCGTTATCTTCGTTCAAGCTGAATGCCTTGACGGCTCTCGTTCTGCACGATGTTCCTGTTCGTTTTCGGCAAAACATAGAGGAATTCCTAGCTGCGCTGGGCTGTATGCAAGACCTCGAGCATCTGTACCTCTATAACGCCCTTAATAGCGGCACTGGCTTCCTCTCTAGCGCGGTGTTCAAGTACAAAAACAAGATCGAGTTACCCCATCTTTCTCGCTTCCTAATCAGCGCTCCTCTTTCGACGACTGTCGCATTGCTTTCTTGCATAGACTTTCCATTGAACACAGAAGCCTGTATAAAATGTGGTTTCGAATCTAGTTCCTTTTCGGACAACTACGCCTTGCTTTGTTCGGTCCTCGCACAGAGATACAGCGTGGATGAAGACCAGGCACTGTCCAGCCCAACAATTCTTTCATTGGTCATCCACGTCACTTATGGGTCCAGAGAGGCTAAACTCACCTTCAGCGAAAGCAAAATCGATTGCATGGACAGCGTGGACCAGTTATGGATCCCCAACTCTCTTCTCCGGATCCACTTGGTCCTGGAAGCAAACGACGCGGATCACATCATCGGCAACATTTGTTGCTCCATGCCTTTGTCAAATGTTCAGAATCTTCTTGTCATCAATCCCCCATTTCCGCCAGCCTTTTGGAGGAGGATGCTGGGACATCTTCAAGATGTACGATACATCAAACTGACCTCGGGCAACATGCCAGATCTTTCCGTCCTCTCTCACACAGATACCACCGCGCTCGAGAATGAACAGAATCGCGCTGGTGTCACTGGTGATCAAGGTCAAGATCGCGTTTTGGCACCACGGCTGGAGGACTTAGTGCTCGAATGTATCGCATTCTTGTCGGAAGGCGGTTCTGATCAGGAAGAGCCTGCTATCACTCGTAACAGTCTCTTCGACGCGCTCTCTACTCGCCCGGCACAAGGTCACCTCACCATGACTGAATGCTGGATGGGTGACTCTGATGATGGTCTTGACTTGGCTTTGGTGTGGGGTGATTGTGACGTTCGTGTAGTCTATGAGAGGGTGCATTCTAGTGATTTGGAAGATGATGGAAATGATTTAGAGCATTAAGATGATACAGTGACGAGTCCATGTAGTTGATAACTAGTGACTATAGAACACCTTTTCTGTACCTTTGGGCGGCGATGTCTGACCTGTCAAAGCCTGCTATTACCTACCACTATCATACCGACGCGCTCACTAACCGCCATTCTGCTCAAGGTCTCTACGTCTACGTGATGTAGGCCGCCTTTTATGTTTGCGGCCTACAAGTCTCGTCATGCGCAACAACCCCAACGTCGTCGGCGGCTCGATCGTCATTTACATTGCGTCCTCGGTCTTAGACTGTGGTCACCGGCCCTTCCACCTACAAGGTGCTCATCATCTCCCCGCGGTGTCTATGACATGACATGCCAGTTTCAAACATGTGGATTGACCTCGAAAGAGACCACATCACACCTTCATGTTCTTCTCGCATAGTATGTGTTTCTCTCAATGCAGACATTTACCGTTCTCATATGGCTCTCAAGTACTAGATATATCCTCCCCTCAAATATATATCCTCAACGTCAACACGCCGGACGTCGTCGCTGAATGCAATACGTACTACGAGGCCACTCATTGGACTTTTTCTCGGCACTATAAGGCGGCTAGACGTGGATCTCAGGACTCCCACTCAGGATGGAAAATTCGAGTTGGCTCCCGAGGTTTTTCCCTCCTTCGGTACGTTCTCTGCGACGTCGTTTGTGCCGTTACACCAGGTTCTGACGTCCTGCAGTTCGTGTCAAGTACAAAGAGTGGTAATGTACTATGCAAGGAAAGTACTCGGCCTCAACTTGAAGTGTCCTTTGCAGAACACCACAAAGGCCCCCTTGTGTTGCTGCGGTCGCTGCTACGCCCTGGTAAGTACATTGCAACAGACCTTCAATGATAGTCTCACCCAAACTGGGGTTGTCCGGAAAGGTCGGACTGGAGCACGGCGGCTCGGCAAACTATGATTGGGAATACATATGGTATGAGTGTTATTGCCTTTTCTGACTCCCTCTCAAGTTTCTCGCACTTGCGACTCTTTAGCTCATCGCTGGCCATCGCGTGGCTACTCGGGTTGGTTCAGCGCAAGGTTTTCGTCGACTTCCATCCCGATTGCACGTCTTTCCGCTCATCCTTTGGCATTTCCGCTATGACTCCCCAAAATCACGCAGACATTCGAGCGGAGATGTATTGACAAGCGGTTGGGTGGGACACCGCAGGAAATCACAGAAATGTGTGTGGCGCATAGCCCCGTGAATCATGCGGACAAGGTCATGAGGCCACTGTTGGTGCGTGTCTTTGGTATTCGGAGTGTTGCGTAGGTGCTTCAAAGGGTAGAAGACAAGGTTGTAATTCTAGGATAGGCTGAAAAAATTGTGAACAAAATCATTGAGCAGTATCGGCTCTTCCGGGGAGTTGCCGAGCTGTCCATCTGTTTTCAACCAACGAAACGTGGTCGATTACCTTGTTTCGGTACCTCTCACATTCGATCACTGCCAAAGTTTCAGAAGATTGTTTCAGCACGGATAAACAATCCCCTTCCAGCGCGGGAGTGGCAGTGCTTGCAGCTCGGTAGATCCTCACTGACATTGACTGTCTACAGAAGATGACAGCCTCCAACTTACTTGATGACATTGAGCAGTGTCACATCTGTCACTGGCAATTGAGGATTGGTTCTAATTCCGTACCCATCTAGGCATTCATTTCCCTTCCTTTAGCACTGGGCAAGCCAATCAGTGTTCAGCGCTCAGGGATCGTGCAAGCTGCAGAACGCGGCGCGCCGCTCAATCCGGCTGTCCGAGTCGTTGGCAAGACAATGGTGGCAGTTGACAGTAGCGGATAGTCCCGCCTACACGAGCCCACCCTGTAGTTTTAATGCAGAAAATCACTTGTTATAAGAGGTGTTTGTGTTGTGCACAATCAATTGTAATTACAGTTCTGCATTACTCCTGCATTATATGACTCAAATTCACTCTCCTTCTTACCCCTGGTTTCTCCGGGCCATCAACAGGCATGGAAGTGCATTACATAAGCAGATCTGAGCGACCAAATCCATCCACTACTCCTACCCAATTTCCTAATTGTAAATGTAGCAATCATATGTTTTTCTTGCTTTCCCCTCCCTTTCCCTTTGCTATTCCTGTTGTATTAGTGTAGATATAATATGTATATATTGAAATGAATCATG
>JBBPNA010000547.1:0-17318 GCA_038090555.1 Boletus subcaerulescens | reverse complement strand
CAAAATCAAATCAATCCTGGACTGGCCTGAGCCTAGGAAGGTCAAGGACATTCAGTCCTTCCTGGGCTTCGTCAATTTTTATCATCGTTTCATCCAGGGTTACTCCGACATAGTGGTTCCTTTGACCCACCTTACTTGCAAGGAGGTCACTTGGGACTTCTCCGATGTCTGTCGGAAGTCCTTCCAACGACTCAAGGACGCTTTCACCTCTGCTCCGGTGCTAGTTCACTGGACTCCGAACATCCCCATCACCATCGAGACTGACGCCTCTGACTACACCGTTGCCGGCATTCTCTCCATCACAACTCCTTCTGATAAGAAACTCCACCCTGTCGCGTTCTTCTCCCGGACTTTGACCGGAGCAGAATTGAACTACGACACTCATGACAAGGAGTTGCTGGCAATCTTCGAGGCGTTCAAATCCTGGCGACATTACTTGGAAGGCTCTCCGACCCCTGTAGACGTCCTTACGGACCACAAAAACCTCAAATACTTCTCCTCCACGAAGCTCCTGACGCGCTGCCAGGCCCGATGGTCCGAATACCTCAACCAGTTCAATATGGTTGTTCGGTACCAGCCTGGTAAGCTCGGAGCGAAACCAGACGCTTTGACTAGACGCTGGGACATCTACCCTAAAAAGGGGGATAAGGACTTCGCTCGCGTCAATCCTGACAATTATTGATTGATTTTTACTCCTGAACAGCTCGCGACCTCCCTCCGAGCCACTGTTCTTGAGGCTCTGTTACTCCGAGCATCTGCACTAATCGACATAGAGCAACTCCAGTCCAACATCCTCTCCGCACTCCCCAGCGATCCCGTCGCGTCACCCCTCCTGTCCTCTACATTGTTAGACCCATGTTGGAGTATCAACTCCGAAGGATTCCTTCTACAGGACAATCGCATCTACGTCCCAGAAGCTGACAACCTCCAACTCCATATACTCCGGACATTCCATGACCATCCGACTGCAGGACATTTCGGACAGCATCGTACCCTGGAACTCATTCATCGCGAATACACTTGGCCGAAAATCTGGACTTTCGTAAAAGACTACATTAGCTCCTGTACAGCCTGTGCTCGTGCGAAGACTCCTTGTCATTGTCCGTACGGTCTCCTGAAGCAACTTCCAGTTCCGGAGAAACCATGGAACTCAATCTCCATGGACTTCATTGAACAGCTTCCATCTTCGGAGGGATATACTGCCATCCTCGTGGTAGTCAACTGACTCTCCAAACAATGTATCTTCATCCTGACTCATGATACCATCACCTCCACAGGACTCGCCAAGTTGTTCCTCATCCACATCTTCTCCAAGCATGGAGTTCCATTCCATGTCACCTCCGACAGGGGCTCCGAGTTTGTTTTGCACTTCTTCCAGTCTCTCGGTAAAGCTCTCGACATGTGTCTCCACTTCACCTCCGGATACCATCCAGAGGGGGATGGCCAGACAGAATGAGCCAATCAGACGCTTGAGCAATACCTCCAGATTTATTGCAGCTATCAGCAAGACGACTGGTCCGAATACTTGCCCCTCGCAGAATTCACCTATAACAACACTCCTAGTGCTACTACTGGAGTATCTCTGTTCTTCGCCAATAAAGGATACCATCCCAACTTCTCTGTTCACTCCGATCGCGATTTTACTTCTTCTGCAGCCAAGTCCTATGTCACGGACTTGAACAAACTCCATGAGTTCCTCCAATCGGAGATGCTGGAAGCGCAGAAACACTACCAAAAACCAGCAGACAAACGCCGAAGTCCTGCTCCGGACTTCCAGATTGGTGATCAGGTAATGCTTAAGGCGAAATACCTCCGTTCTACACGACCCTCCAAAAAGCTCTCCGAGAAGTTCCTGGGTCCCTTCAGCATTATTGCGAGACCCAGAACTCTTTCCTTCACTCTCCATCTACCCGAATCCATGAAATCCGTACACCCTGTCTTCCATGTTTCACAGCTAGAACCTTCAATTCCGAACACTATTCCGGACCGCGTCCAACCTCCACCACCTCCGGTTGAGGTTGAAGGTGAACCCGAGTATGAGATCAAGGAGATATTAGACTCCAAGATCGACTGGAGAAGGTGCAATTGCCAACTCCTGTACTTGATATGCTGGTTAGGATATGAAGGTACTGACGAAGAAACCTCCTGGTTACTTGCTACAGAGTTAGAACATGCAATGGACTTAGTCTCAGACTTCCACCGGAAGTACCCAGACAAGCCTGGTCCACTCCCTGCTTAATCATTCCGTTTTCTCTTCTTCCTTTTCTTTCTCTCTGACTCTGTTTATATTACACAAAAAAAAAAAACAACGAAATTATCTATTCCATTGTATTTTCTTCCACTTCGGACTGCTCCTCCGCTCCCTCCGCAAGCACATCTGCCAACTCCCATTTGGCATTCTCCTCCTTCTCCGATGCCAACTCAGTCAATTCTTTCTCCAGAAGCTCCTCTGCTTCCTCCTCCTCCTCCTCCTCCGCTCCGAAGATCTCCCGCATCTTTAGATTGACGAGCTCCACGAGCAGTTTGTTCTGCTTGTCGAGGCGCTGGTTTTGCTGCAGCAGGGTCTCCCAGATGCCTCTTATGGCGTTGACGAGGAGGGCCCCCAGCTGGGGCAGCATCTTGATGTCCTTGTTGTCCTCGCCATCCGAGGGCTCTGCTGTGACCTCCAAGGTCCTCTTCCGCTTCTTCGACAGACCAGCCTCGCTGTCCACGTGTCTCCTCCACTTCTCTGGCTTCTCTGCTCCGGGGTGCTCGCACTTCACCTTTGCCTCGCGACACTCTAAGCACGAGGTTGCCTTACCCGGCCCAACCTCACACTCCAGTCCTCGGACTTCGCACCTTGTGCATTGAGGTGGTGCCCGCCCTTTTCCCTTGTCGGCGCCTTGTTGCGCCTTTATCTCTGCAGCCTAGACTCTGTTAGTGCAATAGCAGAAACCCCGAAACTGTCACTCACCTGCTTGCGCGCTGCCTCCTCGGCCTCCTTCTTCCGTTGCACCTCCTCCGTCTTCTGGCACTCCTCCACCTCTTCCGCTGCTCGACGCCGCTCCTCATCCTCGCATCTACGATGCTCTTGTTCTTCTTTGCACACCTTTGCGTGCCTCCGACGCTCCGCGAACTTGGCCTCCGATGTTTCATCGTTGTTGTCCTGGTGTTCTGCCAGACGGGCTTCCGGCCATTGTTTGATGTTGGCGATGGAGTTGGACATGAGGAGTTCTTGGAAGTCCAACCAGAGTGTGCCCTGCTTTTATACGCAGAGGCCGGTGAAGTTCCAATTCTGTTCATTGATCCATGGGTAGACCACATCATGTGACTTCGGACAAAACGTCCACACGGACTTCCACTCAGGGGTTTTCCTGGCAGGCCTCAAGGGCTCGGCCTAAGAGGGGGATACTGTCATGTCCCAGATTTTACCCAAGTCCAACTCTGGACAACTCCAGGTATTCTCGGACAATGTTACAACTTTCTCTTTTCTTCTTCACTCTACTCGTCACTTGTACTACTATGCTTACTTGCGCGTTCGAACTGCTCTCTAGGACTTTCTTCTCTTTTCCCCTTCGCTGACTCATTTCCCACACGTAACCCTTATCTCTTATCACTTGCTTCGTCAGCGACTTCCTTCCATCTTGTTCTCTCTTGTTCTATGCTTGCCCTCACGTTAACCAACCCTGAACTCCTCCCCATGTATATCAGACCGACTTCTAACTCGGTTGTACCTTAGCTTAGATCTCCCTTGATCTCCCTTGTACTACTTTGTACTTCGTGGAAATCCATCTCTTCGAAGTCCCCTTGTCGAGTCTAAGTCTCGCTGCTAGCACTAGACTAGCCCTTGTCCCTAGAACCCTTGACCCAGAACCGTTGCTTAGCATTTGACTAAGCAACGATGTCTTTGTTCCAACGAACTCCGTATCTCCGTAGAAACGCACCTACTCCGGAACCTTCGTCTTCTCAAAACCTTCAAGGGCTACGTTCGTCTCTATCCGGGCCAAACGTAACAGACAACCCTTGACCTAGGAGCAATGGACATCACAATGGACATCCACGGAGTTGTAACTCCGAACTCGTACCTTCATTAATTCTCTTCTGTTATAGTCTGTATTCCAGCTGTCCAATCATTACAGCCTTCTCTGGCTGTGTTCCGCGCTCCGTTACTCAGCCCGACTATCTGATGTACATTGCCTTCGTGTAGTAGTTCTGGATCCAGACTTACTCTGGATTTGAGTACTATATAATCCCCTGTATTATTCTGTCATACCTTCAGTATGAAAATTAACTAAGTCACCCCCATTCGAGTCTGACTTCCCTTTTATCTTCCTCTACTCTAAATACGAGGACACGGGACTTGACAAGGGCGCAACACATAAGTCCTGCACCAACGTCCTCCACCTCCATAATCTCCGTGCTCCGTTCTCCGTACATCCGTGACTCCAGTCACACCTCCATTCCCCTCCGTACCCATAACCTCGGATCTCGCTGGACTTGAACCGGAGGATCTGGACTTGACACCTGTGATGAGACCTGAGGGCAGAGATGCCAGTGGGGGAAGGCCTGTCCTTCCTGCAACTGTGTATGCATAGATGTTGGAGATCCTGTAGTAAGGCACTACCAGAGTGCAGGGTTAATAGTGTAGCATGGGCGGCCTATCAATAACCTACTTGAATTCTATCAATTGAGATGGGTGGTGATAAGGTGATGGGGGTCCCAGAGTGGTTAGCTAGACCGCAGCAGTTAGTATAGTCTTGTTCTAATGAAATGACCAGAACCCACCTAAGGGTCTAGTGTCTGTAGTCACAAGAGAACTAGGTGAGTTGTTCTGGGAAAACTCCAAGGAGAACAAGACTGAGGAGTCTTGGTCTACTTGGCTATAGTATTTATACTACTAGTACATGCGCACAGACCGTGCAGTGCTTATCTACAGCTACTATACTTGTATTGCTAGTTCTGGGACTGGGGAACATGAGGCAACATGAGTTGCGTGTTTATTGGAGGGTAGGCATACCTGTGTGGGCATGTGTTGGATAGGAGGCATGAGGTGTGCATGAGGTGTGTCTCATGTTATTCTAGAGCATGTCACTGCCAGATCAATATTGTGGGAGAAAGTTGGGCTTTGTGGGAAAGTGCGTGAATGAGCGAACATAGGGGCTATTGGGGTATTTGGTGAATTGTGAGTGAATAAGCATCTAGAAAAATAAGTAAAAATAGGGAAAAATAGGGGAGACTAGGGGCGATCGTAACAGTGCCACCTTGTGGTGGAGGCATTCAGTACCCCATTGCAAACCATCAGCAATCTAACATATTACTTATTTGCACTTATGCACTTATCAGGTACTTAGCATACCTCATTGTCCGTAAAGTGGCAATAAAGTGCTCGCAAGTGACTTTAACATGGCTCAGTGACAAGTAGAGCAACAAGTAATGCTTTTAAGTAAATATGCCCATTAAAACCTACTACTAAGGTCAAGCGAACATATAGTGCATTTGAAATGGAGGTCTTGGAGAGTGACTGTGGTCATTACAATCATCCCAGACAACATACCGAGCCCGCCAACCCACTGTGTCGCTTAGGATGACTAAAATCACCAATATGATTCAGGTGGAGAATGCAAATGGAGGTGTTGAGTGCAAACCGGAGCACAGAAGTGATGCAGATGGCATCCATATGCATGGGAAACAATGCAGAAGGGGGCCCACAACAAGCGCAGCACAGCGTGACTTGAAACGAGTTGAATCAAATGTGTTAGCTGAAACAAGGCAAGTTAGCATGGAAAGCAGAAGCACTTGAATATGGGCATACCTGAGGCATCCAACCCACTTCCCAAGCACCCCACACGATATACAGAGCCCCTCAACCCACCGCATTGTTGAGGACAACTAAAATTGCCACCTAAAAATGCTAATACCACCAGATTGACTTATATTATGGACACCGCACAGGTACATGGGTATGCTTGCATCCTATTGTCCCGTTGTTGTTGTTGTGTTGTTGTGGGGCCTTGAGGAGTGCCAGTGAGGGTTGACGAAGTTGGATGAGTGCAGCCTCACAATTTATTTTGAGGCCACACATCATCGTCCTGCACTGTGTGACTTGATTGAGTAAGCAATGTTGGTCTGCTTAAAATTTCTCTAAGTCTCTGAAACACCATCTCACGATCCTTGCTGGCCTATGACAACAACAACAACACTGTTGCAATAGCTGGTAGCCGGCATTGCCACACGGGCTACCTAGGAATCTACTCTAGGGTTTACTTACCTTGGATGGGTTGGAAGTTCTCAGAGATGATAGAGGTTGCTGGTCAAGAGAGATCTATTATATTCAGACTCAGTTGAGTCTTATATACACTTTGTAATGCTTACTTAATATAAGGTCACGTGACTGTAAGTACGCGTCCTTTCAACACTCCCCCTTGTCTAGTATACAGTAGATACATAGATATCAAAGTGAGGAATATAAAGTAAATAGAAGCGTCCGCACAGTCTTACGATGGCAAGTTAAATTCCAAACCAAGCTGGGAGCAAAACTCCTTGAACTTGACATGTCCACGGTTCTTAGTGAACATATCCGCAGGATTGTCAGTCCCTGGGATAAAGAGTAGCTCCGCATGCTTCCATATCATCACAGCATCACATACAAAATGGGAACAGATCTGGATATGTTTGGAGTGTTTTTCAGTGACTGGGTTCTGTGCAATGAAGAGCGAACCTTGATTGTCACCACAAACGGGGATGGGGCCAAGGCGATAGCCAAGTTCTTCCATTATTTGATGAATCCAAATAGCCTGGCGTGTACAGTCGCTCAAGGCCATATACTCAGCTTCCATAGAAGACAGAGCTGTGGTTTTTTGTAAGTGTGAGTTCCACAAGAACACACCATCCACGAATTTCAGGTAGAAACCTGTTTGTGAGTGAGACATGACTTTGTCTTGTCCCCAATCAGAGTCAGTGCAGGTGATAATGCCTTTACCGGTCTTGCTGCTGTATACGAGAGAGTAGTCTTGGGTACCAAGGAGGTACCGGCAGATGTATAGAGCCTTGTTCAGATGCTCTTCTGATGGGTTTGCAGACATGCAGGTGAGTTGTGTAACCGCATATGAAATGTCAGGTCTTGTGCCGATCATAAGATACAGCAATGATCCGATGACCTGTTGGAATCACGTCCGAAGTTCCAGTTGGACGGGGAGATCATTCTTCTCTGGGTAGTAGCCCTGAGGGAGAGGGGTGTTGGTGATTTTTGCGTTAGTCATGCCACATCGCTCTATGACTTTGTTGAGGTATTCTTGCTGGTCTATCTTAATCATTTGACCGTCTCGATGTATGTTCATTCTTAGGAATTCGCGTGTTTCTCCTAAGTCACGACAGTCCCACTTCTTCTTGAATGCAGCCTTAACCTTGTCTATGAAAGGTTTGTTGGGGCCGCAGAAGATGGCGTCGTCTATGTAGATAATCGCTAGGATGAGCTCTTTGCCTTTGTGATAGATGAATAGGCCAGCATCTGTTTTAAGATGTGTGAAGCCCAGTTCTTTCATGGATTTGTTGAGTTCGCGCCACCAAGCTAGTCCGGCTTGTTTAAAGCCATATAGGGCGCGTAGTAATCTCAAGACCTTCCCTTTGAGATGAGGGGGCATAAAGCCTTCAGGGAAGTCCATGTATAGTTCTTCGTCCAGTTTGCCGTATAGATAGGCGGATTGGACGTCAAGACCTGTGATGTACCAGTTCTCTGTTGCTGCGAGGGCGAGCATGCACTGCACTGTCTCGAAGCATATGATGGGTGAGAATATTTGATCGAAATCAATCCCTTCTACTTGGGAGAAGCCTTTGGCAACGAGCCGGGCTTTCTTTCCACCATCTGATTTTACATCAAAGACCCATCGGTTTTTAATAACCTTCCTGTTTGCGGGTCGATCCACGATTTCATAGAGCTTACAATCCTTGAGTATCTGTAACTCATCATGGCAGGCTTTACGCCAAAGAGTTTGTTCCTCTTGTGGTAACTTGAGGATGTCGCAGTATGTCCATTCGTGATAGTTCATGTTGGACTGTTCTGCTTCCTGTGGAAAGGCACGGTTGCAGAGGTATGAAACCAATGTGTCTCCCCCTTCCCTGGTGATGCATTCTACGTCATCTTCTGACGGAGGCATTCCTCCAGGGACAACGGGTAAATCCAAAGGTCCAGCCAGTGCTTCTCCAACGAGTCTGCACCAGTCAGAGATGCATTTGATGTCTCGAAGCTGCTTTAGCGGTTCGTGGCGCTCCCCATACATGTTTCCGGGACAAATGGGGGCACAGCGCTCTCGCTGTGGGCGCTCTGGCCGAGCAGGTGGAGGCGGAGGCGGACAACGAGGAGGGGTAACTAGAGGTGCTGGTGGAGCCAGCGGCGGTGTAGTAGGAGGAGCAATTTCCGCATCTGACTCCTGGTCTGAAGGTTCAGAATCAGAATCCAAAGACTCGTCATCATGAGAATGAGAACACGGCGGGTGGTTAATGGGCTGGTGTGGCTGAGCCTTTGAACACCTTGGGAAGAGGTGCTCATCAAATATGGCATGAGCCGATGTGTGTAGTGCGTTATTAGGGCGCATGAAAAGGTAGTTTGAATCACTACTGGCGGAAACGCCCAGGTAGATCATCAGTTGCAATTTAGGCTGCAATTTGCCTTTGTGAGTCTCGACAGGTAAGTGAATGTATGTGCCACAGCCAAAAACCTGAAGATGCGAAAAAGTAGGCTGCTCGCCTGTGAGCATCTCAGATGGTGTTTTCCATTGGAGCCGATGTGAAGGGGTGCGGTTATACACATGAAGTGCATGTAGTACCGCGAACTCCCAATAGGAATTGGGCAGGCAAGCCTGCAGTCGCATGGGTTGTGCCTTGTCCATTATAGTACGGATGAGGCGTTCCGTGCGTCCATTCTGCTGGTGAGCGTAGGGGGTGGATTGTTGTATGTGTATGCCATTATCATGCATATACTCAGTGAAAGCTTTGGAGGTATACTCTCCTCCTGCATCAGAGCGCCAGTGTTTTATTACAGCGTTGAACTGAGTATGCACATAGGTGTGGAATTGCTTGGTCACTTTGAGCGTCTGGTCCTTAGTTTTAATCAGGACTATCCAAGCCATGGAGGTATAGTCATCATAAAAGACGACTGTGTACTTGTACTTGTGGTATGATTCGATTTCAAACAATTTGAGGTCAGAATGAATTAACTCGAAGGGAGCGCTTGTGCGCTTCTCGCTATGAGGAAAAGTATGATTTGGTTGTTTACCAAACTCACAACCGGAGCATATAGGAACAGTGGATGGAATATCGACATCCAGAAAGTCCTTAATGTGCTTCTTTGCAGCGTGGAGCACATCGCACGAGGGGTGGCCTAATCGGCAGTGAAGAAGTTCATAGTCCACAGAGGCCATGGACAATAAGTCGGCTTGAGGACAAACAGTAGGGGCACGCATCCAGTACATTGTGTCACCATGAGAGTGGAAACCTAGTACCAATTGCTTAGTGCATTTATCAAATATATTGATGTGACTGGGTGTGGTCTGAAGCGTCATGCAGGCATCAGTTAACAAGGTACCCATTGATATAAGCTTTATGGTGCATGATGGCATGTAAATGACCGGCGATAACCGCACAAGTCTACCTTGGAAGCAAATAATCGCTGTACCTTTGCCTTTAATTGGCACATGACCATTAGCTGTCTGAGAGTAAGTAGGTTGCATATAAGCAGAGTACTCAATCAGATTGTCTAGATTGTTGGTGTAGTGGGATGAAGCTCCTGAATCGAGGAGCCACATGTCATGAGGAAGGTGGTCGTCATGTTCTCTTTCCTTTCCTTTACTCTTAGTTATTTTCTGCTTTTTACAGCGGTCACACATTGAGAAGGGAGGAGCAGTAGTAGCATTGTCACTATCTACTACAGGCATATGTAAATTATATATAATCTGAGGCGATAAAAACCGTGCATCAGTGCCTGTTAGAGATGGACAAAGGAAGAGAGGGACTTGCCACTGGGCTCTGTCGTCGAAGAACCACGCGATATAGTCATCCACCACCATGTCCTCGCCAAGGCTGACAGGTCATCATCCTCTAAATCAGAGAGAATCTCGACGATTCTTGGAGTCTCCATGCGCTCTATGAGAGAGGGTGCGGAGGGGCCAGCGTGGTTGGGGGGGATGGTTCTAGTGCCGAAGGCACCATCCTTGTTGAAAGCGGAGTGTTGCCGCACATGTACACAGTGGTGGTGTTTGACAATGGGCTCAAGGGTGTGGACCACTTGAGTGGTGGGGGTCTCCCCAATACAGTGAGCAAGGGAGATGGCCTCTTGGACCTGAGGGAAGGCAGGGGGCCCGTAGTGGGCGGCGCTGGGAGTGTGCGCAAAAGCGTGGGGGTCCTGAGCGGGCTCAGTGAAGTCGGTGGAGGCTGGGCTAAAAACCGTGGGCTCCTGGAGCATGCTCATGAAGGCGAACGAGGTGGAGGATGACTCGGCGGTGGTGGCTGCACGATCCTTGCACTTCTTCTCCCCTTCTTCAGAGTGCTTGCCCTGACGATGCTTCTTCCCCTTATCCTTCTTTTCCTCATCCTTTTTATTGGATGAGGTCTCCTGCTGCTTCTTGAAAGAGGGGTCGCCTTGCTGGCGCTTTACGTTCGAGACCTTGTTGGCCTGGGCACGAGGCGGAGGCTGGCGGGTAAGGTAGTGCTGCCAAGCAGCCGTGAGGACAGTCTCCAGTTCAACCATGCTTAAGACCTTGGTTTTGGTGGGGTCGGCGTTGATGGCAGCATTGAGCTGCTGGTGGAGGGTCTCCGCATACTTGGGGAGTTTGGCGACGGTGATGAGGGCCTTGAGGTTATCAGGGACCTTGTGCTGGAGCTGTTCCAGCTGGGCAAAGCTGGTGTTCAGCTTAAAAAAGGCTGGGCCAGGATGGTTGTTGTCGGGGAAGGTAATTCCAAGCATGATTTTCCACTCGGTATAAGCGGAGGTGAGGGAGGCGGTTTCGTACTTGGCCTTGATTGCGTCCCAGAGTAACTTGGACTCGTGGTATGTGGTGAAGTTGCCAGTGATGGAGGCATCGAGACGGAGACGAATAGAGCTGAGGGCTCAGTCATCGTTCTCGTCCCATTTGTCCTGGGCTTCTTCTTCCTCGGGGGTGGGGGCTGTTCCGACCTGAGCAGGGCGCGTCTTTGACATGGCTTTGTTCCAAATGCTGATGGTGTGAAGGTACGCCTCCATGTCCTGTGCCCAATGTTTGTAGTTGGTTCCGCTGAGTTTGGGAAGAGTGGAGAGGGTGGATGACATGATAGTAGGTTCTGAAAGAATAACATGTCAGTGTGAACCAATGAATGGGAGCAAGAAAAATGTTCGCATCGCTGAACAGTCAGAGCTCTCAGAATGTAGGGTCATAGTGACCCCCTACATTCAGAGTCTGATGGCTGCTGCTCTTGAGCATTGCCGCATCAAAGAGCATTCAGTGTTTCCACACAGAACAGCCAGTGTCCAAGGGTTTCACCCATGAGCAGCTGATAAGCGGTAAACCGCATCGTCAGAGCTGCGGGGCTCATAACCTGTTGCAATAGCTGGTAGCTGGCGTTGCCGCACAGGCTACCTAGGAATCTACTCTAGGGTTTACTTACCTTGGATGGGTTGGAAGTTCTCAGAGATGATAGAGGTTGCTGGTCAAGAGAGATCTATTATATTCAGACTCAGTTGAGTCTTATATACGCTTTGTAATGCTTACTTAATATAAGGTCACGTGACTGTAAGTACACGTCCTTTCAACAAACACCTCAGATATAGCCCAAATTCTTCAAATGCACACTCTCCCTTTGGACAGAGAGCTAGGCAAGATGTGTTTGCACACCTCGTCTCCAACATGCAAGTATCAATGATGGCTACTCTTATTTTTGTCACAGCCCAACTGACCACCACAATCTTTCCAGACCAACATCCATATCAGTGATAAGGGTCTCCCCAAGATCCTCCCTCAAGACATGATCTGTTTGCAAATCCCGATGAAGATGGTGCACTTTCTCCTTTCCTGTTCTTCCTTTTTTTTTTTGGCAACAAACACACCATTTCATGCACACCAACACTGAGCACCCATGCATAGACATCTTCTGCATGCTCTCCGAAGCAATCGACATTGTCACCTGAGGTGCACACAACCCCCTTGAAGCCCACATGCATCACATGCTTCTATGATCGGACACACATTGCCAAACGCACCGAGGTGGTACACAATGCTGTCATACGATCAGAACCAATTGGTTTTGAGACACGTGAGATGGTGTGTCGTGTCTCTGTGCACTCACATCATTGGCTAACCGGCATCATTTGGACAGAACAATGTCATTGGGCCCGTTTGTGGGGCTCATCTACACTATCACCTGTGTCTCAAAGTGGGTGTGTGTGTGTATGCTTTCTTGTTCTCACTGCAGGGCCATGATCACTGTCAACAGTGATATCACCCTGTAGGTTGCCACCAATGACCTACTGTAGCCGTCTCATCATCAATATCAAACCCGAATGGTCAGGGAATTGTGATATCTATAAGTCCAACCAGCTTGCTGTACTGCAGCTAACAATATTTCTTGGCTTCTTTGCAGGCTGGTCAGACTTGACTCAGATATCCTCGGGGTCCATGTATTCCCTCAAGATCGACTTTTTTTTATTGTTGTTACTTCATTGTTTACTTACAGTACGAGAGCTGGCGTGTTGGGGCATTGTACTTAATTACTACTTGTTTCGTGACTTTTAATTCATCTCGTGGTGCACCAACAAGCTGGAAAAAAGTGGCTTCCAGTAATGGAACCTACTGGAAAAAGCATTTGTTTACTTTGTATGCTTTTTACTTGTTCATGCTTAAACCTCGTGATAAGTAGCTATAAGTGGTCATAAGTAATGTGTTAGAATGCTGATGATCCATGGCGGAGTATTAGCATCTTACTATAGGAACTGGACAGAGTCAACCTCAGACGTCGTGACCGAACGACTGAATTAAATACATGGACAGAGTCAACTACAAACATGTGAGTATAGATGTATAGTAGATGAACAGAGATGCTTACCCTCAGACGTCATGACTGAATGACTGAGGGAGCATACAGAATGAATCACGAAGCTATATAATGAATTGTATAAGGTTTGGAATGTGCAACAAGGTCACGTGTTGGATATGCCAACACTTACCGGCATGTGCCCTCGCCATGAGTGTCTCTGAGATGGAGAGGCCAACCTCTCTCCTGCCCATGAAGAGCGACGTGGCGCCAATGACGACTGATGCCGTCCCCGCCACACACGCCATACCAATTGTAGCACCCATCTCCCAAGACTCCTCTGGGCAGAATGCACATGACCAATAGAGAACTCTGGTATCATAGTCTGTGTGTTCTACCCAGTGTGCTTGAAAGTAGAGTGGGAGAGTCGGAAGGTGCGTCGTCCAGCGCTCACCTGGCTGAAGATTGTTTTTCCAGTGAGTTGGTGCAGTGATGAAGAATGCAATATGGATAGCTTCGTCAAGGTTGTTGGTGATAGTAAAATCAGGCATCTTTAGAGTCACTGGGAGGGTTCATGTAAAAAAACCACAATATATTTAAATTTTCATTGTTACGTTATTCAAAGTTGAGCCACTTGGGAATCTTACAGTACTTAGTATAAAATGTCCTTGAGTACAGTAGAATGAAAGAATTGCCAGTTCCCCTCTTCCCTGTCATGGCTTGTTGCCGTCCCCTTCGAACTCAAACTCGCACTCGTTCCTCGGCTTCCGAGCTTGCAGCTATAAATGTGGAGTTTGAATCGTCAGCCTCTCCCCACCGACCTGATGAATATCGATGACCTTGAGTTCATTGCAGATGACTTCAAACCGCAAGAGCACAATGGACAAGTGGATTTCTGTGATGTATGCTTGTGTAGACGTTTAACGAGATAATTGCCCCTCATATCCTCATTGCTATCATTACAGGAGGAGATGTTTCTTACCAGTTGAAGCTCCCTGACTCTGAGATCATTTCACCACCTTAAATTTTCTTTTAGAAAGTACATTTGCATAAGTACATCAGGAATTTAGCACTATGCTTAATTAACCTTATCCATCCTTTTTCTCACAAAAAAGGTTAGAAAAAGCATGCAGCCCAGAAAGCATGACAAGGACATGTTAAGGTAAGTCCTCATCTTGTATACGCTTGAGTCACACTTTTTCGAGCATCACCAAACAGGAAAAGGAGAAAAAGGCGACACTTGTATTTACCATGCCAGTTGATACAAGCAGAGAAAGTATTAGAATGAGTATTAAAGTGAATGAAAAAAAACGGCTATAATCGGTACACCTACCGGGTGTAACGAATGGCAGAAGATGGACAAGCAAATGACTCAGAGGAGAATGGGAGAATCAAAACGTGGGAGCAAGACAAACAAAGCAGAAAAGACGACACCAGCGAGAACGAAAGGACCAAACAGCAGGGAGAGTAAAGTGAATAAGACGAGGGAGGGGGGAGAACAGCATCAACAGTCTGTCGATAGCAATCCTAATGCAGTTGTCAGCAACGAGAAGGAACTCTGTGGAGTAGGTGTTACAACTTCTCTTTTCTTCTCTTTACTAGTCACTTGTACTACTACGCTTACTCGCGTGTTTGAACCGCACTATAGGACTTTCTTTTCTTTTCTTCATCGCTGACTCATTCCCCCACACATAACCCTTATCTCTTATCACTTGCTTCGTCAGCGACTTCCTTCCATCTTGTTCTCTCTTGTTCTATGCCTGCCCTTACATTAACCGACCCTGAACTCCTCTCCATGTATATAAGACCGACTTCTAACTTGGTTGTACCTTAGCTTAGATCTCCTTGGATATCACTGGAATCTACTCCGTTGATCTCATCTCTCGACTCTAAGACTCATCGCTAGCACTCGACTAGCTCCTCGTCTCTTGAACCTATGATTCTCTTTGAAACACTACTGGCTCTTGACCAGTAGTGATCCTCTGTTCTAAGGACCTCGTACCGCCATAAAGGGTACGCTCACCTTGAAAACCCGTTCGCTTGAACCTTCCAAGGCTATGTTCGTCCCTACCCAGGCCAAGTGTAACAAAAGATCTAAGCTCTATCACGCGGCTACCACCGCTGTAGTACCGCATCACCATTGCTCAACAGACCCCTCGACTCCCACGATATTTGTGGGACCTTGCCCAACAAGAACCCTCCATATCCTCAGAATCCTCTGAACCCTCTGACGAAGAACAAAGTACCCCTGACCCAGATCTCGACATTAAGATTAACCCCGACGACAATGAAACCCTAGACCTTTCCCACCAACTATCTGCCACCCTCTCCATCCCTCGAATCCCTACTCCTCCTTCTCCTACCCCCACAGCTCTTACTGGACGTATCTTTGGGAACCCCCTTCCCCCAGTACCACCTCAACCCTTTCTACCCCCTAGAAACCCCATGTCTTCCAAAACCATGGAACTCTGCCTCGGAGCTCCAGAACCCTTCGATGGATCCGCTGACACTGCCAACCAATGGCTGAACACCGTCTGCTTTTACCTTGCAGTAAACTCCACCATCTACGACACTGACACTAAGCAGATTGCTTTCGCTCTTTCTCATATGACCAAGGGATCCGCCCTCGTTTGGGCTAATACCTTTTGGCAATCTGCTATCAGTACCGCTTCAATCAACTTCGGAACTTTTGTCGACTTTTGCTCCGCCTTCAAAAAGACGTTTGAGCTTAAGGACACAGTAGCCAACGCAGTTTCCTGGCTCACTACGAAACGAATGGCCAACCACCCGAAGAAGAAAGGAGAATACACCCCCTCCCTTGCCACCTACACCGCTGAGTTTAAAAGCAACGTTACTTTGTCTGGCATCACTGATGCCAACGTCCTCATCAGCTTCTATTCAGCCAGTATCCCTGAACCCTTGATGCGTCGCATCTACTCCATGGACACTCCCCCTACCTCCATCAACACCTGGTACAAGAAAGCAGCCCAATTCCAATCCCAATACCAACGCGCACAAGAAGTTGGCTGCCTTCACTCTGGAGGTGCTACCAACCCCTACCGAGCATACCACACTTCCACCTCCTCTTCCCCTGCCAAAGATCCCAATGCCATGGATGTGGACGCTGTCCATATCGGGAAACTTACCCCCGAAGAACGGAAGAAGTGTATTGAAAAAGGATTATGCTTTCGCTGCCGAAAAGGAGGACACATGAGCAGCGACTGTCCTAACTTCCCCTCAAAAGGGTCTAAGGGAAAGTCCGTCCAGAAAGTAACCAAAGAAGAACCAAAAGACACCCTCCCTAGTCTCATGGAAATCGAAGATGACGATGATGAAGAAGATGCAACCGTTAGGAAAGTTGCCTTCTCCTGGGATTTTTGAAGAGGAGGACTCGTTTGACACAAGTTCCTCCTCCCTCTCTTACATGCGCTCCTGTACTTGTATCTCCGTCTTCTAAAGGAATGAAACTCCCCCTTCAGTTGATAGCTCCGGAGTGCATCTCTAAGTCGTTGAAGCCCGCGCCCTAATCGATAGTGGCGCTGATATGTCCTGCATCGACTGGCATTTCGCCAAGAAACACTGCCTTCCCCTGACTTGCCTCCCCGAACCTGACATCGTTAAGAACGTCGACCAATCTGACAATAAGAAAGGATCGATCAAGTTCACCACCATGTTATTCATTAACCTCGAAGGAATCCTTCACAAGGTTCTTTTCTATGTTATGCACTGTGGCAATGAAAACGTCATCCTCGGACTCCCCTGGCTCACCAAGGCCAATCCCACTATCGACTGGTCTCGGCAGACCATCTCCATCCTCGAAAGCTTGGACGAATCCACTGAACTTTACCATTCCCAAACCAAGAACCCCTTCCTGAAACCCACGGAACCCTCTCCCCGCCCCCCTCGTCATCTCAACGTCCACGCCGTCCATGATTCTAGACTCTACGAATACCTGAATGTAGAAACCGAATCCCAGTTCTACACCCACACCAAGGAAGCCTACTCCATAAAACGAATCATCCGTTTCGGCTCTCGTTTTGCCCCCCTCGGATCCCCAGTCATAGCCAAATTGACTAATGCCACTGAACTGGCTATGGCAGCTGAGAAAGCAAAACCCAAGGTCACCCTTCCCCCAGAATACCAAGAATTCTCCTCCGTCTTTGACCAGGAATCCGTGGAACACCTTCCTCCATCCAGACCCTATGACCACGAGATCAATCTAGATGAATCCTTCACCCCGAAAGTCGGAAAGATCTACCCCCTCTCCCCCGAAGAACAAAAGGCAACCGAAACCTTCCTTGACGAAAACCTCAAATCTGGAAAGATCCACCCTTCCAACTCCC
>JBBPNA010000546.1:0-17329 GCA_038090555.1 Boletus subcaerulescens | reverse complement strand
TGGGCTTTGTGGGAAAGTAAGCGAGTGAGCGAACATAGGGGCTATTGGAGTATTTGGTGAATTGTGAGTGAATGAGCGTCTGGAAAAATAAGGAAAAATAGGGGAAAAATAGGGGCGTTTGTAACAGCCACTCTGATGCCCTCGAAAGTTTGCAGCAAATTGGCCATTGAATTCATCAGCAACAAGGGTCTCTGCCAGACATATGCTGAGCTGATGGATGCTCAAGTCCACTGCGAGATTGCAATGGACTGGTATGAGAGTAAGTTTGGCACAGTGCCATCTGTAGTCTTTCTGTCATCATCCAGTTTTACCTCTCCAACATCCAATCTCTCTCAATCATCGTCCTGCACTTTCTCTCCACCGGCATCTACAGCCTCTTCCTTGTTTGCAGGATATGATGTGGGAGGTTATCCAGTTGACTCGTACTTCAGTAGCACTGTGGGGTCAAGCGCTAACCCTTCGTCTACCACGATTACCAATCATTTCGTCGCTGCCAGCAATGATGATGCAAGTTCAAACTTGGACTATTCTATGTACAATGACTATGATTGACAACTCTCTATTCTCTTTATGTACTCGAATGTTGTACTCGCATTCACGTTGTGTATTGGAATGTATGAATGATGCATGTATTCTGTAGCACAACTACATGTTGACGTTGTTCCCCTGTGCCTGTCTGAGTTCAACATAGTCGTCCCACATTGCATGTGCTATTCTATCACATAAATCCATGTCCCCATCCACATCTTCACCATCGGGATTGTCCCATGGGTCACCATTGGGGTCACCGCCATTGGGGTCATCATCATTATCATGTACAATTTGATCAGTAGGATTATGGGATAAAATGAGATTGTGGATGGCAATCAGAGCCACTGGGATCCGAGCCTGGATCTCGAGAGAATAGTGAACTGGAAGAAGAAGGATCCGAAAACATTTTTGGACCATGCCAAAGGCACACTCGATGACATTTCTTGCGGTCGCATGTCACAGATTGAAAAGTTCACGATAATCGACGGGGCTATGCAATCGTCAATTTCAAAATGTATAGAGTGAGAGGGATTACTTACCATATGCTTGCATGGCCCCATTCTGCAAGGTGGTAACGAACACCATGATACAGAATGAGTAGACCCAGTGTTACAACTCACTTCTTTTTCACACTGATGCTTTTACTTTTATGCTTGTACTCATATCGAACTTGCCTGTTCGATCCTCGACCTAGGACATTATTTCTCTTGTCGCTGACTCATCCACTTTTACTCATCCTTATCTGTTATCTCACTTGCTTCATCAGCGACTACATCCCCCACCTTCTATCACATTCCACAACCTTCTGTACCTGCCCTAACTATGCCTGCCCTCAATCTTGTAACCGGGTATATAAATCCACGATATCTACCTCTTGTACTTTAGCTTAGATCTCCTCGAATCACATCTATTTGTCTTGGCTCCTTCTGGTTTACAACTCCAGTCGCCTTGAACCCTTGAACCCTTGAACCCCTGAACAAGTCTGTTTCCACTCTAAGTGGAACATCTTCCTCAGACTTTGTGCTACCATTAAGTGCATGATATCTCTTTGAACTTTTGACTTAGTCTTTCGAGGCTATGCTCGACCCTACCCGGGCCAAGTGTAACACCCAGTCTGGAAGGGTATCCCAGGTCTCCCAATAGATATTTGCCCTCAGATATATCCAAGTTGCGGGAACATGTGTCAACAAAAATCCAGGAATCTGAAGCGGAACCCTCCCATCCAGTAAGTGTGTACGTGAAGTGAAGATCAAAATCACATATGAAGAGACAATTTTGCGACAGTCCCCCTTTGCGGTTTCGGTAAGGGGGAGCTAAGTTGGCGGGTGGCGCTACAGGGAGATGGGTGCTGTCAACTGCACCGATAGCATTCTTGAAGTAGGGCCAGAATTTGGTGTTGTTTCATATATTGGGAGAGAGGGGATCAACACCAGGCAGTTTAATGTAGGTCATGTAGAAAGGTTTTGATGAAAAGATGATTGTCATTTTGCAGAAATAGCTAACAATAGTCAGCTGCACTGCTGCTTCAATAGTAAACGACATACCGTGATATTGCACATAATGTAGTGGAGATGTACAGAGCTTTTCAGACAGCCTACCTTGCAAATAGACCAATGTTTTCAGGTGACCCCATGGTGGGCCTGTTAAAGAATGGACATGAGTACATCTCCAAGAGAGTAGGTTGGGCCCGTTTACTAGAAGCCATGGGGAGATTTCCAAGAGAGTACACCGGGCCCATCTTGGGAACATATATACATCTCCAAGAGAGTAGGTCGGGCCTATCTAATAGCCATGGGGATATCTCTGAAATAGTACACCGGGCCCTTCTTAGGGCCATGTGCACATCTCCGAAAGAGTAGGTCGGGCCCATCTAAGCCATGGGAATATCTCCGAGAGAGTAGGTCAGGCCTGTCTAGGGGCCATGGGGATATCTCCGAAATAGTACACCAGGCCCTTCTTAGGGCCATGTGCACATCTCCGAGAGAGTAGGTTGGGCCCATCTAAGCCATGGGAATATCTCTGAGAGAGTACACCAGGCCCTTCTTAGGGCCATGTGCACATCTCTGAGAGAGTAGGTCAGGCCTGTCTAGGGGCCATGGGGATATCTCCGAAATAGTACACCGGGCCCTTCTTAGGGCCATGTGCACATCTCCGAGAGAGTAGGTCGGGCCCATCTAAGCCATGGGAATATCTCCGAGAGAGTACACCAGGCCCTTCTTAGGGCCATATGCACATCTCTGAGAGAGTAGGTCGGGCCTGTCTAGGGGCCATGGGGATATCTCCAAAATAGTACACCGGGCCCTTCTTAAGGCCATGTGTACATCTCCAAGAGAGTAGGTCAGGCCTGTCTAGGAGCCATGGGGATATCTCCAAAATAGTACACCGGGCCCTTCTTAGGGTCATGTGCACATCTCCGAGAGAGTAGGTCAGGCCTGTCTAGGGTGGTGGGGAATGTCTCTGAGAAAATGGGTCAGGCCCTTCTGTGGCCAGGTATACATCTCTGAGAAAGTGGGTGCAGCTTTCAGGCTCCTCTGTGCCTGCCAAGCCGATATGTGTTGGCCCATAGCATCAGTAACATTGTATATTAGCTGGTCACACTTGCATTCTATGGTAATTACAAGTATATAATGTCTACCTAATGTGAAAACACAGGAGGTGAAATAAGGGGGTTCCGGCCTTTGGGCTTGTCTGTGCCTGCCAAGCCGATTTGCATCGGCCCATAGCATCGGTGAAATTGTATATTCACCAGTAATACTTGCATTCAATGGTAATTACAAGTATATAAGGTCTATCTAATGTGAAAACGCATAGGAGGTGAAATAAGGAGATTCCGGCTTTCAGGCTTGTCTGTGCCTGCCGAGCCAATTCATATCGGCCCATAGCATCGGTGACATTGGTGATTCGCCAGTCACACTTGCATTCAGTAGTCCTTACAAGTACACAATGTCTACCATACATAGAAACACACAGGAGGTGGAATATGGAGATTCCAGCTTTTGGGGCTGTCTGTGCCTGCTGAGCTGATTTGTGTTGGCCCATAGCATCGGGGACATTGTATATTAGCCAGTAGCACTTGGATTCAATGGTAATTACATGTACATAAGATCTACCTAAGGTGAAAACATATAGGAGGTGAAATATGGAGATTTGCTTTCAGGCTTGTCTGTGCCAGCTGAGCCGATTTGTGTTGGCTCATACAGTCAATCACATGGTATATTCACTGGTAACCCTTGCATTCAACAGTAATTACAAGATAGGAACACGTAATACTCAAATTTCAGATATCAACAGTCTATCTACATTGTTTCGTATGGCTGAGACTACCAAGCCAATGCTGTGGTGTGTTCCATTTTACTGTCTAGGTCCTTTAAATGCCATAAAAATGACTCTAGTCTACTTGAGCATCATATAAAGTATCTCTGCCAGTACAAGTATGTCATATACCACTGGATGTTTGCATTCTGGTATGGCAAGATATGTTATCATATCTATATTTCCACAGTCGATCATTTGGTGAGTCATGTTTCATTCCACCCAAGTTATCTTCAACTTGGGCTAACAACTGAAACTTCAATCTTTCACCTCCTACTATGTGTTTTCAACTTAGGTAGACATTATACACTTGTAATTACTGTTGAATGGCAGTGTTACCAGCTAATATACAATGTCACCAATGCTATGGGCCAACACAAATCGGCTTGGCAGGCACAGACAAGCCCGAAAGCCACACCCACTTTCTCAGAGATCCCGACCTACTGTCTTGGTGATTTCTTCATGGTCCCTAGATGGGCCCAACTGACTCTCTCGGAAATGTCCCCTGGTCCCCAGAGGGGCCTGACCAACTCTCTCAGAGATATATCCCATGGTCCCCAGACAGGCCTAACCTACTGTCTCGGAGATATTTCCCTTGCCTCTAGACAGGCCCAACCTACTCTCTTGGAGATTTCTGCATGGTAGATGGGCCCGACTGACTTTCTCGGGAATGTCCCCACACTTCCCAGAAGGGCCCACCTGACTCTCTCGGAGATGTCTCCATGATCCCCAGACAGGTCTGACCGACTGTCTCGGAGATGTTTCTATTGCCTCTAGACGGGCCCGACCTACTCTCTCAGAAATGTCTCCATAGTCCCTAGATGGGCCCAACTGACTTTCTTGGGAATGTCCCCACGGTTCCCAGAAGGGCCTGACTGACTCTCTTGGAGATGTTCCCATGGTGCCCAGATAGGCCTGACCTACTGTCTCAAAGATGTTTCCATTGCCTCTAGATGGGCCCAACCTATGTACTCTCTTGGAGATTTCTCCATGCTCCCCAGATGGGCCCGACTGACTCTCTCGCAGATTTCTCCATGCTCCCCAGATGGGCCCGACTGACTCTCTCGCAGATTTCTCCATGCTCCCCAGATGGGCCCGACTGACTCTCTCGCAGATGTCTCCATGATCCTCAGATGGGCCCGACTGACTTTCTTAGGAATATCCCCACGGTTCCCAGAAGGGCCTAACTGGCTCTCTCGGAGATGTCTCCATGATCCCCAGACAGGTCTGACTGACTGTCTTGGAGATGTTTCCATTGCCTCTAGATGGGCCTGACCTACTCTCTTGGAGATGTCTCCATGGTCCCCAGATGGGCCCAACTGACTCTCTCAGAGATGTCTCATGGTCCCCAGATGGGCCCGACTGACTTTCTCGGGAATGTCCCCACGGTTCCCAGAAGGGCCCGACTGACTCTCTCGGAGATGTTCCCACAGTTCCCAGAAGGGCCTGACCAACTCTCTCAGAGATGTTCCTATGGTGCTCAGACAGGCCTGACCGACTGTCTTGGAGATGTTTCCATTGCCTCTAGACGGGCCTAACCTACTCTCTTGGAGATTTCTCCATGGTCCCCAGATGGGCCTGACTGACTCTCTCAGAGATGTCTCCATGGTCCCCAGATGGCCCAACTGACTTTCTCAGAAATATCCCCACAGTTTTCAGAAGGGCCTGACCAACTCTCTCAGAGATGTCTCATGGTCCCCAGATGGGCCAAACTGACTTTCTCGGGAATGTCTCCACGGTTCCCAGAAGGGCCCGACTGACTCCCTTGGAGATGTTCCCATGGTCCCCACACAGGCCTGACCTACTGTCTCAAAGATGTTTCCATTGCCTCTAGATGGGCCCAACCTACTCTCTCGGAAATTTCCCCATGGTCCCCAGACAGGCCCGACTGACTCTCTCAGGAAGGTCCCCATGGTCCCCAGATGGGCCTGATACATAGTATGCAGCATTATTATTACTGGACAAACACCCTGGGCCCAGGGTGGGGTCATCCGAAAACATTAGGTGATTTACATGGCAGGCTGTCCGAGTTTCTAGTGCATGTCCACTACATGGGCTCAATATCGTCTCACTCGACCACTGAAATCGCTCTCCTACATGCACAATGGGCAGTCCAGTGATGCATGTGTACAGAAATATGGCAAGCTGCTCTTCCAATGATATAAATCTTGAGTTGGTATGTTCGTGTCTTCGAAGTACTGTGACAAGCTCCTAAAAGACTTCTGCGTGCATGCCGAGCTCATTGCGAATGCGATCTGGATGGCCGGTCAACAATTCTAATACCCATCCTTCACCAGAAAGGATTGAAGTGTGGTATGGTTCTGGGTCCTTCTGGGGCGAAGGAAGTGAAGCTATGATGCCAAACACAGCGCAAATGACAATGTTGAGAAGGAGCACAAGGTGCTGGATAAGTCGGTGTTGCTGCTCAGGTTGAAGGTGGATCATGGTGGTGGGTGTCAAAGGAGAATCATGGGTCAAGGGTACTGGTATCGGAATATGAAAAGGGGCCTGGCATACGAACCGAGCCAACGCCTGTCGGAGTTATGGAATGTCAACAGGCAGAACTTGTAGCCAGTCTAACCACGATACCTAGCATGCATCCGAACTGACTCTAAAAATGTATGCTGGATGCTGGTCATGTCTAAATGGATCTGAACAAGAGTCTAGAATCTTGGGTCTATTCCATTGAGTATACGTCCTCGAACACCATGAATCTGGACCACTCAGAATCAAATTGGCAGGAACATGAATCATTTCGAGACTGTTCAACCACCTCCAACTCAAAACTCAAATGCCCAACATCCACGAGCATCAGCAATATCGTCACACCCTTATTCAGACTTGGCGCCCTTAGCCGTTATGCAAAAGTGCTGAAAGTAACAAAATTAGCAAAAGTGTACTAAGGACGATTTAGATAAGTGTCACAATTGAAAAAAGTAAACTAAGTAGGATAAGTACAGTAGTTACTACACTGTACTAGTAGGATTTAAAAATGCAATGCCAAGTGTCCATTGTGGTAGTGCGACCTGTGATCCCGGGAATTCCAGTCATGCAAGTCACCCTTGCAATAATGTCAGATCATCATAAACTGATAATACAGTGAGGTTTGAGTCTGGACAAGGACAAGTTCCCGTTCGTGTTCCCACAGCGGGGCAGCAGCGGCGTTGGCGAAAGAATGGTGAGGGCAGCGGGGGCAACACTCACATGTGAACACGAACAGGAATGCTGACAACACATTCCTGTTTGTGTTTGCAGGTGAGGGCAAGTGCGCGCGAGTGAGCATGACGAGTGCGTGTGGCCATTTTGGTCATGGTTGTCTGACATGTTCCCTTTTTGTGTCTTGGTGGGTGTGACATATGTGGGTGTGTGTGCCGGGATGCTGGGTACATGCATGGACAAGTCCTCAAGACAAGAAACAGGGAGTTCGGACTTCACAAATTTCTTGCACGCAAAAATCACGTGACCACTGTTAAAAAGCTGACCAACAGTCCCTTACCTCCTCCACCTCACAACAATGACAACGACAACAATGACAACTACAGTACCTTGCCCTCACCAGTCACCACACTCACCGCATCCACCTTAGGACAACAATGACCCGATGGCGTCCCCACTGGCGCTGTTGCAACAACAATGAATCCTTCTCACGACGATGAAATGATGCACTGATACACTGACGACGAGGACGAGGCTTCCCTCTTCTTTGTGCTCACTTACAACGACAATGACAATGAGGATGCTGATGCAACAACCTGCTGACAGTGAGAACACAACAACACAACGAGGATGATGCACCCTCGCCGAGCATACAAGCATGCATGCAGATGTCCACCTCTGTGCCATCTTGTCCAACCTCGTTCACTCAGTCACCTGCAGGTATGCCCATGGGTACAAAAATGCGTACTCGTTCGATACCCATAATGTTCGGGTTTGACTACTCTAACTGCCTCTTTTTGTAGCTAATATACTGTTGCAATGGACTTGGCACTTGTGCCACTTTTTCTAATTTTTCCCATTAAAGTGGCCCATCCTAAGTGTGAAAAAGTGTGATATAAGTGAGGTACAAGTTGAGTTTAAGAAAACGAGTGGCCTTATGCCACTTGTGCAGCACTTTTCCGCAAACCGAAAAAGTGCCGAAAAAGTGCAAATAAGGCCAGATACTATACCCTTCTGTATGGATGCAACCAGGCTTCAGAGCGTGATATGTACCACTGACTCCAGAGTTGGCAACCACATTGCTGTGATGCATTACGGTTGCTAGTTTTAGCAACCACTGGCATTGTGGAGCGTTATGGTCGGAGGCTTAGCAACTGGTGCTGACAGTGGCAGCCCAGCTTCAATGATAGTTATGATTGTGTTGAGCACAAAAAAAAACCTGCCTGTACTACGGTCTACAGCCTGTAACTGTCAAGTCCAGATCCTCCAGGTTCGAGTCTGGCGAGATCCGAGAGAGATGGTAGAGGGAAATGGAGGTTCGACTGAAGTCGACAGAGGTGTGGAGGTGCGGAGGTGTGGAGGTACAGAGGTGTGGGATGCGGAGGTATGAAGGTGTGGGGTGCGGAGGTACGGAGGTGTAAGGACGTTGGCGCAGGACTTATGTGTCGCGCCCTTGTCAAGTCCCGTGTCCTCATATTTAGGGTAGAGAAAGAGGGAAATGAAGTCAGACTCGAGAGGAGGTGATTTAGTTAATTTTCATACTGAAGGTATGACAGATTATTACAGGGGATTTATATACTACTCAAAACCCAGAAGAAGTCCAGATCCGAGACTAATGCGCGAAGGTGATGTACATTGGATCGGAATGATGAACAACGGAACACGGAGCACAGCCAGGATGGGCTGTACCGATCAGGAGGTGAAAATGTAGACTAGAACGGAAAAAGGTTAATGTAGGTACAAGTACGGAGTTGCAACTCCGTAGATGTCCGTTACTCCTTGGTCAAGATTCCCTGAAGTACTCCGGAGTTGACTGGAGTTGGACTTGGTAATTTCTGGGTCATGACAGTATCCCCCTCTTAGGCCGAGCCCTCGAGGCCTGTCAGGAAAACCCCTGAGTGGAAAGTCTGTGTGGAGGTGTTTTGTCCGAGGTCACATGATGTGGTCCATCTACGGATTAACGAACAGAATTGGAACTCCGCTGATGTCTGTGTATAAAAGCAGGGTACATCCTGGTCAGACACCAATAAACTCCTGATGTTGAACTCTATCACGAACATCAAACAGTGGCCGGATGCCCGTCTCTCGGAGCACCAAGATGACGATGATGAGATGTCAGAGGCCAAATTCTCGGAGCGCTGGAGGCGCGCAAAGAGGAAAGCCTTAGACATGAGGCAGAGGAGCATCAAGCAGCAGAAGAGGCAGAGGCACACCAAAGGATGGAGGCTGAGGAGGCAGTGCGCAAGCGAGTGAGTAACCCTTCAGTCCCTGTAGTCTTTGGCTAATGGAATTTTTTAGGCTGCAGAGATAAAGGCGCAGCAGGGCACCAATAAGGGGAAAGGACGAGCACTGCCGCAGTGCAAGAGGTGCGAGCAGAGGCAGATTGAGTGTGAAGCTGGGCCTGGTAAGGGGTCATCGTGCTTGGAGTGCTGCAAGGCAAAGGTGAAGTGCGAGCGCCCCGGAGCAGTAAAGCTCAAGAAGCGGAGGAGGTGTGTGGACAGTGAGGCTGGTCCGTCGAAGAAGTGGAAGAGGACCTCGGAGGCCACGGCAGAGGTTTCAGACGACAAGGAGGAGCTGGAGGTCAAGTCGTGGTCCCAGTTGGGGACAATTCTCATTGAGACGATCCAGGACATCCGCAGCATCCTGATGCAGCAAAACCGGCGCCTTGAGAGGCAGAACATTCTTCTGGCACAGCTCGTTGATCTAAAGACAACGGAGACCTTCGGAGGGGAGGAGTCGGCAGAGGAAGAAGAGGATGTCCTGGAGGAGGAGCTGGCGGAGTTGGCCGTGGAGAGGAGGGAGAACTCCAGCCAGAGGTCAGAGAAGGAAGTAAGGAAATTACTGTAGCATAGGTAGTTTTCTTTGTTTCATATAATATAAGCAGAGTCAGATAAAGAAAGGAAAATGGAATGATTCAAGTGAGGAGCGGACCGGGCTTGTCTGGGTACTTCCGATGGAAGTCTGAGATGAAGTCCATTGCATGTCCTAACTCCATAGCAAGTAACCAGGAGGTTTCTTCGTCAGTCCCCTCGTATTCTAACCAATGTACCAAGTACAGGAGTTGGCAATGATGCCTTCTCCTATCGATCTTGGAGTCTAATATCTCTTCAATCTCGTACTCAGGTTCGCCTTCAACCTCAACCGGAGGTGGCGGAGGTTGGATGCAGTCCAGAATGGTATTCGGAGTTGTGGGTTATAACTGTGAGACATGAAAAACAGGGTGTATGGATTTCATAGATTCGGGCAGATGGAGAGTGAAGGAGAGAGTACCGGGCCTCATGATAATGCTGAAAGGGCCCAGGAACTTCTCAGAGAGCTTCTTGGATGGTCGTGTGGAACGGAGGTATTTCGCCTTAAGCATTACTTGATCGCCGACTTGGAAGTCCAGAGCAGGACTTTGGCATTTGTCTGCTGGTCCTTGGTAGCGTTTCTGTGCTTCCAGCATCTCCGATCGGAGGAACTCATGGAGTTCGTTCAAGTCCGTGACATAGGACTTGGCTGCGGAAGAAGTAAGATCGCGATCGGAGTGAACGGAGAAGTTGGGATGGTATCCTTTATTGGCGAAGAACGGAGATACTCCAGTAGTAGCACTAGGAGCGTTGTTATAGGTGAATTCTGCGAGGGGCAAGTGTTTGAACCAGTCGTCTTGCTGATAGCTGCAATAAATCCGGAGGTATTGCTCAAGTGTCTGATTGGCTCGTTCTGTCTGGCCATCCCCCTCTGGATGGTATCTGGAGGTGAAGTGGAGATGCATGTTGAGAGCTTTACCGAGAGACCGGAAGAAGTGTGAAACAAACTTGGAGCCCCTGTTGGAGGTAACATGGGATGGAACTCTGTGCTTGGAGAAGACGTGGATGAGGAACAACTTGGCGAGTCCTGCAGAGGTGATGGTATCATGAGTCGGGATGAAGATACATTGTTTGGAGAGTCGGTCGACTACCACGAGGATGGCGGTATATCCCTCCGAAGATGGAAGCTGTTCAATGAAGTCCATGGAAATTGAGTTCCATGGTTTCTCCAGAACCGGAAGTTGCTTCAGGAGACCATATGGACGATGACGAGGAGTCTTCGCATGAGCACAGGCTGTACAGGAGCTAACGTAGTCTTTTACGAAAGTCTGGATTTTCGGCCAAGTGTATTCGCAACGAATGAGTTCCAGGGTACGATTCTGTCCGAAATGTCCGGCAGTCAGATGGTCATGGAATGTCTGGAGTATATGGAGTCGGAGGTTGTCAGCTTCTGGGATGTAGATGTGATTGTCCCATAGAAGGAATCCTTCGGAGTTGATACTCCAACGTGGGTCTAACGATGTAGAGGACAGGAGTTGTGATGGAGAGAATGCCGGCAACGGCGTAGTCGGAGGCATCAGTCTCGATGGTGATGGGGACGTTCGGAGTCCAGTGAACTAGCACCAGAGCAGAGGTGAAAGTGTCCTTGAGCCGTTGGAAGGACTTCCGACAGACGTCGGAGAAGTCCCAAGTGACCTCCTTGCGAGTAAGGTGGGTCAAAGGAACCACTATGTCGGAGTAACCCTGGATGAAACGATGATAAAAATTGGCAAAGCCCAGGAAGGACTGAATGTCCTTGACCTTCCTAGGCTCAGGCCAGTCCAGGATTGATTTGATTTTGTTGGAGGCCATGGAGAGGCTGGTTGGGGAGAGTACATATCCGAGGTACTCGACCGTGTGGGCATGGAATTCGCATTTCTCCGGCTTGGCATACAAGCCATTAGCTCGGAGTCGCCGGAGGACTTCTCGGACATTTTTATGATGTGATTCCATGTCGTGGGAGTAGATCAGAATGTCGTCGAGGTAAACCACAATGAAAACATCTAGTAGGTCTGCAAAGATGGTGTTAACGAACTGCTGGAAGGCCGCCGGAGCATTGGTAAGTCCGAACGGCATGACCAACCACTCAAAGGAGCCATAGCGAGTGCGGAAGGAGGTCTTCCACTCATCGCCCTCCGCAATATGGACCAGATGGTATGCATGCCGGAGATCGATCTTAGTGTAGACCTTGGCTCCTGAAGGGGCGTCAAGGAGGTCAGAGGTGCGGGGAAGAGGGTAGCGGTCTTTTCGTGTGACTTTGTTCAATCCTCGGAAGTCGATGCAAAGTCGAAGGGATCCGTCTTTCTTTCGGACAAACAATACCGGAGCTGCGTGCGGAGACGTAGATTGTCTGATAAATCCGATATTGAGATGTTCATCCAAGAAGTCACGGAGGGATTGTTGTTCGGTGGTGGAAACAGAGTAGATCTTTCCAATAGGTGGTTCTGCTCCTTCCTCCAAATCAATCTTCAAGTCATATGGCCAATGAGGTGCGAGGGTATCAGCCTTCTGCTTGCTGAAGACGTCCGCGAAATTGTGGTATTTGGAAGGAACACCGGAAAGGTTGATCTCCTCGTCAGAGGGAGCAACAGAGGCAGAGGCGGAGTGAGCGGAGATGTCTTCAGTAGACCGGAGGGAAAGAGAGAACTGGACAGAGCCCTCCATCTTACAAGCTCAATGAAATGCAACTGCATTCACGAACAAGATATGAGGTGCTGGAAGTCTGGGAGCTTTAGGCGGGTCCGGAGAGCATTCCAAGGGAGGAGTGTTGTCTAGCGACGGAGAAGGAACGCTTGGAGGTACAGAGGGTGATATCGGGGTTGGCATTCCATCTGCAGGAGTTCGGAATGTGATGCTGCTCGTAACCCAAGCAATCAACGGATTGTAGCAGGTAAGCCAGCAATGTCCGAGAACAAGGCTGCATGAAGGATCCAACGAGGTTACATAAAATGTATCAGAGGTGGAGACGCCAGAAGCGAAGTGGATGGTTAGATCTACTGCGAGGGTAATGATGGAAGTTGAGGAGCCATCGAAGAAACGGAGGTTTATCGGAGGGACGGAGTACGCAGTAATGTTGTTTTTGTGACAAACGCGGTGTCTACAAAACAATGAGTCGAACCGGAGTCAACGAGGATGGGTACATTAGAGAGGTTATGTACAGGGAGTGAGACAAAAGGATGTAGAGAGTTCACATTGGAAAGAGTGGACACGTTGAGACGTAATTCCGTGATAGCACAGTTCGGATCAACGCGACTCCCAGCCTGTGCGGACATGCAAGAGTTGCGCTCTAATTTTTTGCCTCCGAAGAAGCAGAGGTTGTTGCTGGAGCCTCCGTAGTCACAGTAGCTGCACGGGCTTTCGACGCTCTAGAGGTGGACTTCAGGCAGTCCTTGGCAGAGTGACCACTCTCACCACAGAAGAGACACAGATTGAGGTTCATCCGGCATTGACGTTCCTCCGGAAGGAGTTTTCCATCTTTGCCTAACTTTGCCACAATTGCATTGGATTTGGGAAGGGTGCTATTACCCTTCTTGTTTCCCCCTCCGGAGGAACCGGAGTTGGATGTCGTAGAGGTGCCTTTGGATTTGTTGTCCTTTGGTGCAGGGGAGTTAGTTGGAGCAGAGCTCGATGACTTACTGAAGCCATGGTTGTTGGAGGAGTTCAAAACAGGGGCTTTTGGAGTGCATGAAATTTCTTCCTTGCACTCCCAGTACCTCTGATCGATTTGCTGAGCGAGTGCACGAAGGTCGTGGATGTTGTCAGGTTTACCGTGACGAGCGATTTTGTCCTTGATACAATCCAGAAGTCCGATATAGAAACTCCGGCGGAGAGCACCGGGTCCCCATTCTCGGACTTGGTTTGCGAGACAGTTCCACTCAACGATGTACTTTGAAATTCGCTGAGTGTCCTTCATGCGCAGTTGCTCGAGTTGAGCTTCTGCTTCAGCGATGGGGTCATGAGGGCCGAAGTTGGACTGTAGTTCATATAGGAAGGATTGCCAGTCTATCATCTAGAGAGGACGACGAGAAGGAGTGGTATCTCCGAGCAAGTCCGGCTCGAAGTAGTCGAGAGCCATCCCTTTGAGGTATGACTGTGCAAAGGTTACTCTGCTCCGGTCTTTTCAGAAAGCCTTCTCATTGGCTTGGAAGTTGATTTCGCATTGCACTACGAAAGAATGGAGTTTCTTCGGGTCTGACCTGTCGAAGGTGTCCGGTTCTTGGACTTTGGTTCTTGTGTCGCTAGTAGTACTCTTGCGACAGAGTGCTTGGTGAGTCATATTGCGAATGGCGTTAGCCAGTTGGTTGAATGGCTCAAAAGCCAAGGGGACGTCATTGGCTTCCTCTTCTCTGGATTCATGTCCGAAGAGGCGTTCAGAGTCCGGAGTGGAGGAGTCATCGCTGTCAGGATTATCAGGGTTGTCATCTCCGCCTCCACCTCCACCTCCTGCTCATGCTCCTGGTAACGGAGTTTCAGGGCATCTATTGCCCTAGTCGTGTTCTTCGTCTTCCAGTAAGGTTCGGAAACAAGAGACTTCTGAAATTCGGTCTTCTGGGAGCGGAGTGAGCGGGAACGGGGCAGGGCCGGCACACCACCTTGCTGAGGCTGAAGGTGCGGTGCAGTGGATTAAGCTGACGAATTCGCCTGGTACAGTGCGAGTGCTGCCAAAGGCAGACTGCAACATGTTGGTGCGTGAGGTTCGGGTGGTACGTGTAGTCATGATGTGGAAGAAATTGTGACAAGAGGCAGTACGAAAATACTGTCAAGTCCAGATCCTCCAGGTTCAAGTCCGGTGAGATCTGAGAGAGATGGTAAAGGGAAATGGAGGTTCGACCGAAGTCGATGGAGGTGCAGAGGTGCAGAGGTGCAGAGGTGCAGAGGTATGGAGGTGTGGGATGCGGAGGTACGGAGGTGTGGGGTGCGGAGGTACGGAGGTGTAAGGACGTTGGCGCAGGACTTATGTGTCGCGCCTTTGTCAAGTCCCGTGTCCTCGTATTTAGGGTAGAGAAAGAGGGAAATGAAGTCAGACTCGAGAGGAGGTGACTTAGTTAATTTTCGTACTGAAGGTACGACAGATTATTACAGGGGATTTATATACTACTCGAAACCCGGAAGAAGTCCAGATCCAAGACTAATGCACGAAGGCGATGTACATTGGATCGGAATGATGAACAATGGAACATGGAGCACAGCCAGGATGGGCTGTACCGATCAGGAGGTGAAAATGTAGACTAGAACGGAAAAAGGTTAATGTAGGTACAAGTACGGAGTTGCAACTCCGGAGTTGACCGGAGTTGGACTTGGTAATTTCTGGGTCGTGACAGTAACACGACCATGTCCACCCACTGTAGTGGCCCATCCTCTCAGCTGATTTCTCAAATCCATCATCTACAATGTTTGCTCGAAAACCTCCCATCTACTCTCCCTCTCAACCCAGCAGAATCAAATTACCATTTCGGGCTTGACCAAGAAGACGTTGAAGAGGAGGGTGTGTGGTTTGCATTCAACCGAAATCTCGAGGTCTGCTTCCAGACACATAAGCTTGCCAAAGGGCAAACTATTGCCTTCCAAGAATGTGGGAACCGATGCACAGGCCTGATTAAGATGATGAAGGCGGCTGTGAAAGCACTGACAAATGAAAAGGACTGGGCCCTTCTTCGCCAGGTATGGATTGAGCAGCTGATTGAGGCAGCTAAATTGCAGGGTGCAAAGCCTTTACCTAAGTGCATGATTCATTAATGGTGAAACAAAACACTTACCTGATTGTGTTGTAGGCAAAAGAATCCCACTGACTTGGAGAATGTGGGCGTGCCTGTTGGCCCTGCTGGTGTAAAGCACCGGGCACGCATTGAGGAGTTGAGCACCGAAATGGACAGTGACTCAGAGATCGAGCTGTTAGAAGTGTGACCAGCAAAAATTATATGAAAAGAAGTTGGTGCAGGGGAGGCACAGCCTGTGCCGATGCAGTGGCAGCTTACCTTTGATGACCTCAAGTGGAAACATCTTGAAACGGATGAAGAAAGGCCTTGCAGCGGAAGAAATTGGCATGGATAGATGAAGAGATGGATCGTGTACTGACACGCAGGCAGGAGGAAGTGAATGCAGCTCGCAAAGCACGTCAACGTGACCTTGCCACCAAAAGACAACAACACTGCCGTGAACAATGCCAAGCGCTGTCCAGTGATAAGGCAGCCAGTGATAAGATCCGTGACCAATGTTCTATCAATTCGGTAAGTGGCTTTCAGAAAACGAAAGCCCTGTTAATGGAAATATACTTGTAGGTTTTGAAGGACGTACCAAAAGATGTGACTGAGGTTGATGTGGTCACAATTTCACACTCAGACCACATGGCCTGGAAAGAGGAATGCAATGGCACAAGAGGCAGTACCAAACAAGAGCACCACACCTGCACAAACTGGTACATCCCTCTCCTCTGGGTCCACATTGACCGTGCAGCCAAACGACACAACTGGTCACCCCAGGGAATAGTCAATGCGCTCACAAAAGAGCAACCTAAGCTATTTTCCCACCTGAACAAAGGCACTGTCTCCCACTGGATTGACAAGACACAACGTCAATGGTCAGCAGTGACTCTCCTCCATGTGAAGAAGGGAAGCACTCTTGCAGGCTCTGGACGATCGGGGATCCTTTCACACTACCCTCATGTCAAAGATGAGATTGTACAGAAGCTCCAAACTCTTCATGCATCTGGCCTACTGATCAATGTTGTCGTGGCCCGCTCTACCATGCTCGCAGTCATCCAAAGCCACATTCCTGAATTGTTAGCGATGTTCAAATGTTCCGAGGTAAGTAAACTGTTTCTTGGTCATTTGTAGTAGATGACTCATTCAACGCTGTCCTTGATCATCCAAAAATATGTTCGGTTGTTCTTCGACAGTGTCCTCAACTGGTCACCTTGTAAGGGGACCCATGCAGCTGCAAAAATCCCTGCTGATGCTGAAAATAAGTGTGAGGAGGCTTTCTTTCGACTCGTCTACATTATGAAGTGGCATAATGTGCCACCAAAGGTATGTACATGTCTCAATTGTTGTTACAAATCACTGACGCTCTCAACACATTAACTCCTCATTGGGATTGATCAAATGGGTCAATCAGTCCTCCCAAGCAGTGGCACAACCTTTGTGGAGCATGGTTCACGGCAGGTTGACATTGTTGCCAAGGACGAGTGTTACAAACGCCCCTATTTTTCCCCTATTTTTCCTTATTTTTCCAGACACTCATTCACTCACAATTCACCGAATACTCCAATAGCCCCTATGTTTGCTCACTCGCTTACTTTCCCACAAAGCCCAACTTTCTCCCATGATATTGATCTTGCAGTGACGCGCTCTAGATTAACATGCGACGCACCTCATGCGCGCCTCATGCCCCCTATCCAACACATGTCCGCACAGGTATGCTTATCCTCCAATAAACACGCAACTCATGTTGCCTCATGTTCCCCAGTCTCAGACCTAGTAATACAAGTATAGTATCTGTAGATA
>JBBPNA010000545.1:0-17329 GCA_038090555.1 Boletus subcaerulescens | reverse complement strand
AGATAAGCACTGCTTGGTCTGTGCCCCTATCTCTATAGTATAAGTAGTCGATCTAGTTAGTATCTAGTTCTCTAGTCTAGTTCTCCTTGTTCTTTCCCTAGTTCCTTGAGGCCTACAAGCCTAATAGACCATCTTCTCACAAGAGACTTACTCATTGCAAGAGCCCTCTAGCTAGCAAAGCCATCACAACTACCAGTTGCTCATAGATTGAATAACTAGGTCGTTACAGCCTCTCCCTCGTCACCAATGAGATCACCACTTTCTCTACAGACCACATGGATTGCAATTGGGTATCTTCCACCCAACAGAACATCTTACACAAACTCCACCAAGTGATGTACCAGATGGAGTTCAGAGAGTTTCTCCAAAACATTGACAGATATACTGTGGAACTTGCCGCCTCCAGAATCGCCAACTCTGGAACTTACCCTCTACAACGTGAGAACGATAACTCCTCGTCCCCTTCCTACCACTCGGCACGCTCTCCATCCACCCCATCCACCTCTTTGTCTGCCTTGTCTCCTGAAGAACTCCATGCCATGAATGAAGCCAAAAGAACCTATAGCCATCAGAGTCAACTATGCTATGGCCACCTCCGCACCTCTTCTCTTCTCCCCTCCAACCCGAGATACTGCAACACCTGCTTTCAATGCCACCACCTTGGACATATTTGCCATAATTGTCCAGTATACCAATGCTCCATTATGGGCTGTCGCCAATGGGCCCTGGGGCATAGTCAAGCAAACTGCCCCATCGCCACCCGCCGCCCCACTCTTCTCAGTTGGCACTCTACCACTCGTCCCATGGGACATCAACCCCTAGCTGATTATATTTCCGGTCGTTCCCAAGGAACACCCACCCCTGACTCTTTTCACACCCCTTGCCAAGGTTCTATCACCTCCTCTGGTTCTTCCTGCTCTTCTCGTTCCTCCTGCTCCTATCGGTCTTCTAACTCGGGCCGAGGTCTTCCCATCCCTCCTTCCCGAAGGTCTGCCTCCCCTAGGTGTTCTGTCCTGTCTCCAGAATTGAATGTTGTCATTGATGAAACTGGTTACGCCAACATCACCGGCTCCCCGGGATACTCTTGCATGGGCCTCTGATTGCCTTTCAATGTGGTCTTAGGTCTAAGACAGGGGTAATGTTATGACTTGCTTCTTCTTCACACTTATGCTTTTACTTTTACACTTGTACTCATATTGAACTTGCCTGTTCAATCCTTGACCCAGGGCATTATTTCTCTTGTCGCTGACTCAACCACTTTTACTCATCCTTATCTGTTATCTCACTTGCTTCGTCAGCAACTACTTCCCCCACCTTCTGTCTCATTCCACAACCTTCTGTACTGGCCCTAACTATGCCTGCCCTCAATCTTGTAACCGAGTATATAAATCAACGATATCTACCTCTTGTACTTTAGCTATCTATCTTGGCTCCTTCTGGCTTAAACTCCAGTCGCCTTGAACCTTTAAACCCTTGAACCCTTGAACCCTTGATCGAGTCTGTTTCCACTCTAAAAGAGGATTGTCTTCCTTGGACTTTGTGCTACCATTAAGTACACGCTATCTCTTTGAATCTTTGACTTAGTCTTTCAAGGCTGTGCTCGTCCCTACCTGGGCCAAGCATAACATAGATTAAGTCCTGCCAAATGCACAAATTGATTATTCAAGTGGACTCTGCAGGTCGAGCATTCAGAATTTAACTGCAAAAGCCACAATAATTATTAGAGCTCACATATGTGACCCTGTGTGCAAGATGCAAGATGCTGCTGGTGTTTTCCAATTGAGATCAAGAGCTCTTGTGAGTGATCATGATGTCAGGAATCCCACAACAATTTGAGTGGTGGAGCACAGAGAGGCTTTTTATTCAGCTTAATATGACTAACATCTCATGAACAGCAATGGTGCTTTTATTGTTTGATGTGACATCCACTAATATTATTGAAGGTGAGCTCAGCTTTTTCTTTGGATTCTTTGACTTGTTTTGTTACTACTCAATGATCCTAACATATATTTTCTTCCAACTCTTATGGCCAATGGTGGGGCTTTCAATAGTGCTTGCATTTGTGTTGTGTGTTCATCTCTTTCAACTTTTCTTTCACTTATTTGGCTTATTCTTTGTCTTATTCTTTGTTAGGCACTTAGTGACAAGTGCTGATTGAGTAACAACATGAGGATAGTGTAAAGGGTTGACTATGGGTATGGAAGTGATATGACCATTGCTACAAGTGAGTTCACATGATTTTCCACACATAAAGATCATGTGGGATCTTCCTTATCCCTGAATGCTCCACTAGAATTCACTTCCTTTTATATGATGCACACCGTGTCCACATTGATTGTCCTGGACTTCATCTAACTGCTCATCTTTGAATGATAAAGGTGAGTACTTGAAATGGTAGATGCTGGTTTCTGCTTCCCAAGCTCATCATACAAGAGATAGCAATGAAAGGCAGTGGAAAATTAAGTATGTCTGCAATTTGAGAGTACTTGTCACTGTTGTATCCAGGTGTCATATGATGGTGCCCCACTGCCTGCTATAAACAACACACTTGTGCTCCACAACTTCATTGAAAAACTTATTAATTGGGGGTGAATATCAAAATAATTATAATAAGGCAGGCAGAAATTTATTTGCAGTTGCACAGAAGAGAACAAGGTCACTTATTTTACCTTGCATTCCATACATAAGGTGATTTTTTTAACTCTATTCTGGCACAAACCATGACCATCCTATGTTGTAGTGAAATGTTATTGATTGAGAGAGGTGGATCAATACCAGTGGTCACTTGGCCTGTAGTGTTTCAAAGTAGATGCACTATCCTGTATACTGAATGTTGATTGCAAGGGACGTTTAGATAGTAGTGCCAACAATGAAATTTGATTGTGCAGTTCTATTGAACAGTATCCTGGCAGGCTGGAGTGTTCACTGCAACTGAACTGGCCATAATTTAAATCCTGAGATCCTCAAAGTACCAGAGAGAAATTTATATATATTTACCAATGAGGATGATCTCCCACAAAATCAACCACAGGATTAAAGAGTGATTTTTACAAGAGTATTAGACTCTCTTTGATGAAGTGTATGACACATGGAACATATTCACCAACAAAAAATATATGTGTCACATCAAAGCTACTGTGCTTCAACAAAATGACTTGGTACTACTCAAAGGAAAAATCACTCAGTACTAAATCTATGATGAAGAGAAAAGATGGATCATACTATGCATCCAGATGGAACTTCTAGCAGTTTTTATGCTATCCTGCACTGTATTACTGGACACCCAAAAGCAGATGAACAGTACAGGCAAAATTAGCAGACTTTGCATCTAAGTAACATTAACAAATAAATTGGTTGTCCAAGTATTTCTATGCTCCTTACAATGTACTCTTGTATTTTTATCATTAGCATCACAAACACAATGAAGATATAATATATCATTGTATATTATTATACTTACTCCCAACAATATATTTTATCTTTATTTTGATACACACAGAGATAATCACCAGCATGGTAGGCAACAACTGATCAGCAGTGCCATAATGTCAGTAATTTTGTGATCATTGCAATCCATCACTGCAATCACTGCTATAGATGATTGCACTGAGCAGGTAGGTTATTCTTTGTTTGATTTATCACATGTTATCCTATTGAATTAGCTGAAAAGACATTGGAATTGATTCAAAGAAGTTACACTTGGCCCGGCCTGAGTACATTAGTCAAGGACTATATCTCATGCTGTGATCGCTGCGCTAGATTCAAAGGACAAAACATCGCACCCACAGGACAACTACAACCCCTGCCTGTACCAAAAGGACCATGGCAAGATCTTTCCGTAGACTTCACTACCAACCTTCCCCTTTGCAACAGATTCAATTCAATCCTAGTGGTCGTTGATCAATTCTCCAAAGAAGTCAAATTCATCCCTTGCAATAAAGCCATATCAGCCTTGGAAACTGCCAAATTATATATGACTCATGTTTGGAAACAACATGGACTACCAAAAACAATCATATTTAATTGTGGACCACAGTTTGCTTCACAAGTGATGCAAGACTTGTATAAATGATTAGGTATATAGCCTAAACTATCCACTGCATTCCATCCTCAGACTGATGGACAGACAGAACGAATGAATAGAGATTTGCAGCAATACCTTCGTCTTTTTACTTCTGAGAAGCAGGATGAATGGGCTAATTGGTTACCACTTGCACAGTTCTCTTACAACTCGAAGCAACAGGCTTCTACACAAAAAACCCTAACATCATTCATTACTTGGATGATTATCTTGAAAATCACTTGGACATGTTTGTTGATGATGCAGGTGATCTGCTCATCAATTGGGCTGGGGCACCTGGCCCTTCTTGGGATCATGGTTTTCCTGACCACTGGAATATGGTCTATGACAATAACAGTGAGGTCTTCACTATGCACAATACTCACTCTATATGGAGATCAGAGGAGGAGACTATTCCTGATCTTGACACCCCTCCCGCATCTGACGCTTGGGGTGATGCTGATTATGCGCAGGACTTCTCTGCAGACTTTGATGAAACCAGCTGGCCGCATGGCACTTGGTCTTGGGACAATCTGCATCCCTTCACATTCTTTTGGCCTCCTACTTTGCTGGCTGATGCAGCACAACAGCAGGTATTGCGCACCTGGCATGCCGCAATGCAATGGCCGTTTGACGAGTCCTTGTTGATCAGTATGCTTGATCGTAGGAGGGGGGTAGTGTTACAAACACCCCTATTTTTCCCCTATTTTTCCCTATTTTTCCAGACACTCATTCACTCACAATTCATCAAATACTCCAATAGCCCCTATGTTCGCTCTCTCGCTTACTTTCCCACAAAGCTCAACATTCTCCCATGATATTGATCTTGCAGTGACATGCTCTAGAATGACATGCGACGCGCCTCATGTGTGCCTCATGCCCCCTATCCAACACATGCCCACACAGGTATGCTTATCCTCCAATAAATATGCAACTCATGTTGCCTCATGTTTCCCAGTGACAGAACTAATAATACAAGTATAGTAGCTGTAGATAAGCACTGCATGGTCTGTGCACATGTACTAGTAGTATAAATACTATAGCCAAGTAGACCAAGACTCCTCAGTCTTGTTCTCCTTGGAGTTTTCCCAGAACAACTCGCCTAGTACTCTTGTGACTACAGACACTAGACCCTTAGGTGAGTTCTGGTTGTTTCACCAAAGTTTGATCCGAAGTGAGAAGAACCCTTTGTCATTATCAAAGTCTTATCTCCCCTCACTTATCAACTCCGCCTTCTGAAAACCTGGAAAATCCACTCTGTCTTCCATGCCTCTCTCTTATCGCCCTATCGCAAAAACAGTGTACACGGCCCGAACTTCCCTTCTCCACCACCTGACCTTATCCAAGGGGAAAAAGAATATGAAATTGAAAAGATTCTATGCCACCACGGTCCTCCTTCTCGCTGCATGTTCCTGATCCAATGGAAGGGCTACTCTGTGGAAGAAGACTCCTGGACTCCAGAATGGAACTTGAAAAATGCAAAGTCTGCCCTCTCTGACTATTAAAAGCTCCATCCCTCTGTCTTCTCCCCGTAGCCCCTCCATCACAAATACTATGTCCTCCCTGCAAACCTCTCTTACTTCTGAATCTTCAGTTACCGCTTTGACTCCTTCTACCCCGTCCTCCCCCACCTCCACACTCGCCAACCCTGGATGGGGCTCCCACCCTGTCAATGCCATTGAACCACCCACTTGTAGTGTTACCTTCCACGTCACTCCTGACGAAACTGTTAGCATGACCATTCCCATTGCTTGTCCCGTTCCTCAATCTCCCATAACCCCTTCCTCTGTTCGCTTCAACCCCGCACCAAGTCCTAGACCCATACTTGCCATTGATATCCCCATCTACACCAATGCTATCAGAGAAGGAACCCCCTCTACCTGCTACAGAAACAACGTCGCCCGCTACATTTGCGACACCAGCATGGCTATCCCATAGACTCCCATTTAGACATGCACTCTGCCTTCCTAGCCTTATATAAGGCATTTCATCAGACCCAATGCCTCTCCCTCGTCACCAATGAGATCACCACTTTCTCTACAGACTGCATGGATTGCAATTGGGTATCTTCCACCCAACAGAACATCTTACACAAACTCCACCAAGTGATGTACCAGATGGAGTTTGGAGAGTTTCTCCAAGACATTGACAGATATGCTGTGGAACTTACCGCCTCCAGAATCACCAACTCTGGAACTTACCCTCTACAATGCGAGGATGATAACTCCTCATCCCCTTCTTATCACTCGGCACGCTCTCCATCCACCCCATCTGCCTCTTCGTCTGCCTTGTCCCCTGAAGAACTCCATGCCATGAACGAAGCCAAAAGAACCCATAGCCATCAGAGTCAACTATGCTACAGCCACCTCTGCACCTCTCCTCTTCTCCCCTCCGACCCGAGATACCACGATGCCTGCTTTCAATGCCACTGCCTTGAACATATTTGCCATAATTGTCCAGTATACCAATGCCCCATCATGGGCTGTTGCCAATGGGCCCTGGGGCATAGTCAAGTGAACTGCCCCATCAGCCACCTGCCGCCCCACTCTTCTCAGTTAGCTTTCTACCACTCGTCCCATGGGACATCAACCCCTAGCCAATTGTATCTCCAGTTGTTCCTGAGGAACACCCACCCCCAACTCTTTTCACACCTCTTGCCAAGGTTCTACCACCTCCTCTGGTTCTTCCCGCTCTTCTCGTTCCTCCTGCTCCTATTGGTCTTCTAACTCGGGCCGAGGTCTTCCTATCCCTCCTCCCCAAAGATCTGCCTCCCCCAGGCATTCTGTCCCATCTCCAGAATTGGATGACGTCATTGATGAAACTGGTTACACCAACATCACCGGTTCCCCAGGATACTCTTACATGGGCCTCTGATTGCCTTTCGACGTGGTCTTAGGTTTAAGATGGGGGTAATGTTACGACTCGCTTTTTCTTCACACTTATGCTTTTACTTTTACACTTGTACTCATATTGAACTTGCCTGTTCAATCCTCAACCCAGGACATTATTTCTCTTGTTGCTGACTCATCCTTATCTGTTTTCTCACTTGCTTCATCAGCGACCACTTCCCCCACCTTCTGTCTCATTCCACAACCTTCTGTACCTGCTCTAACTATGCCTGCCCTCAATCTTGTAACCGGGTATATAAACCCATGATACCTACCTCTTGTACTTTAGCTTAGATCTCCTTGAATCACATCTATCTGTCTTGGCTCCTTCTGGCTTAAATTTCAGTCGCCTTGAACCCTTAAACCCTTGAACCCTTGAATCCTTGATCAAGTCTGTTCCCACTCTAAAAGTGGAACATCTTCCTTGGACTTCATGCTACCATTAAGTGCATGCTATCTCTTTGAATCCTTGACTTAGTCTTTCAAGGCTGCGCTCGTCCCTATCCGGGCCAAGTGTAACAGCGTCAACCATGATGTCTTTGATGCACTCACTCAAGTCCTAGTTGAAAATGGCTTCAAGCGATCCCGCCATGGGATTTCAGTTGAGCAACAACTAGCTATCTTCCTTCATATGTGCATGACAGGTCTCAGTACCCATCATGTTGGAGAAAGGTTTCAGCATGTGCCAAATACGATTTCAAGGTGAGTGGCTTTCACATTTAGGTGTGTAAACACTTTGAACATATCATACTAGGTATTTCAAACAGATACTCGAGTTCTTCACTTCACCCCCATTCTATACATCCCATGTCAAGCTACCAACTGCCGACACTCCCATATCAACAAAGATCACCAGTGATCCTTGTTTTCGGCACTTTTCTAACTGCATAGGAGCCATAGATGGCACATATATCTGCATGTTTGCACCACTTGACGAGCACCCAAACATGCGCAATCGCAAGGGATTCATTTCCCAAAACTGTTTGTTTGCATGCGATTTTGATATGGTATTTATGTATGCATTGACCAGTTGGGATGGGGCTACCGCAGATGCCACGATGTGGCATGATGCTCATACCAATGACTTTTACATACCGGAGGGGAAGTATCTACTAGCTGATGCTGGCTTTGGAGGATCAGATGCACTTCTTATTCCATATTGGGGGGTACGGTATCACCTGAAGGAATGGCGTCAAGCAAATTTACAGTGAGATGAAGTCCTCACCAAGACTCAAGACAATATTCACAGGATGCAACACACAGTCCAAAGGACAAGAAAGAATTGTTTGATCATCACCATGCCAACCTTCGAAATGTGATTGAGCAGATCTTTGGGATTCTCAAACGACAATGACATATTCTTCTGCTGGCTCCCAAGTACTCAATGGATGTGCAAACGAGTATACCAGCAGCACTGTGTGCCCTGCACAATTTCACACAACAACTTGATCCCAACATGTTTTTCACTCTGGAATTCCAAGCACACCATCTGGAGCATACTCAGGAAGATGATGGTGACCTTGCTGCAGATGGAGTCCTCGCAGAGGGTCCAGTTAATACGGTGGAACAGCGGAGAGTGGAGGAGCAGTGTGATCGCATTGCAGAGGCTATGTGGCAAGACTACTGCCGTGAAGCCAAGGGAAAGGGGAATACATACTATGTAACACACAAAATTATGTCTACTACTGCCTGTCATGATCCATACCATCCTTTTTGGCTTGGATTTCGGCGAGTGTGTTTTGCATCCACATCTCGTGCAATGCTTGATCAAACATAAGAAAGAACTTCACACGCCTCTTGTTCTGTACATTGCTCATGTAGTCGGCAATGGTATTCCTCTGAGACGGTGTGAGTTTGCATGATGAAAGAGCTTCTGCCGCGTGGTCAATGTAGTTGTCACTAGTAGCAGTAGTATTGTAGATTGATGAGGGTTGCTGTGTTTGCGTTTGTGTTTGTGCCAGTCTCAAAGAGGCCAATGTGACAGGCTGAAGAACAGAAGGGCTGACATTGTCCAGGAAACTGGTTAGTTTTTGCAGCATCACGTCACTTTCAACCTTTTGTTGCACAGCGGCGGACAATAGGTGGGATCGTTTTGAGATTTGTGATGCAGCAAGTGAGCCAACAGTACTTGGAGCTTTCTGCTTCTGGCTAACACTCGTCGTTGCACTGCCTGCAGCAGATGCAGCAGAAGGAGGGGAAAGATAGGTAGATGACATGGAAGGGGGAATTGAATTGGGGTCACAGTTCAGAGCAGTATTGGTTGCATTGGGGGGAGCCATCTGCACATTGAAATGATGTTGTACACCACTTGGCCTGGCAGTGCGGCTGGGGTCCACAACAGCACTGAAAGGAGTAGGGGGGGTGGCTACAATGTCCGTTACAATCTTCTTTTGACCTTGCTTTTGGTTTGTCCTGGGTGCCGCACATGTGTACCCTTTCTGATGCTGGGCATTAGTGGTAGGACGACGTCCCAATATGGCCATGATTTCCCCTCATACTTTGCAGCACCTGAATGAGACTGAAAATAAGTCAGCAAGGAAATTCTAGTCATATGGACTCTACACTTACCCTGCAGAATGACAACCATGCAGCTCAAGTATGCTCATCAACAGCGACACCATCAACTTCATCATAGTGAAAGCCTGATGCTGCTCTGATATCGTTGATCAGAGTGAACTCGCTCTTGATCTTTGATCAGATCCAAGTCAGTTGGTGGGTATTTCATGAGAGAAGACACACTATACACCCCACCCCACTTTGTGTGACAGGATTTGCCTGTCTTTGGCACTTGTTGTGAGGGGAATTTTTCATTGAGTTCACCTGCAACCTTGTTTAACACCTCATCCTTGAAACCATCCACTGAGTGATTGTCAGAGAGGAGCTTGATTAACTCGCTGGTTTCTTCATCAGTCCACACAGTACAAGGCACAAAGTGAGGATTTGCCTTGCCTTTGCCTTTGCCTTTGCCTTTGCCTTTGCCTTTGCCTTTGTCTGGGCCTTTGCCTTTATTGGCTGGTGCAGGATTGGCAGGATCAACAATGCCTCTGATTGAACGAGACCTTCCCGATGAGCATGACCCAGTCAACTTATTAGATGGAATTGAGTGTTCTGAGTTGGACATCAGGGCTATGGCATTGAGGGCATGGCACCCATACCACTGTCTTACTTCCCTGGCAGGTCAGGTGACCACACAGCCTCCCGGTGGACACAAGCAACGTTGAGTAGAAAATTTACTTTGCCAACATACAAACTCTCAACCTGGTTAGGGCCTAAGTCCCCCACGCTTCTTCACATCGACTACAAATGTGGTCACGAAGTCATCCTTGCAGTCGACACTTCAGTTGTTGCAGTTGGATATATTCTGTCACAAGTGGGGGACAATGGCAAGCATTATCCGAATCACTTCAGGTCCATCAGCCTTACTCAGGTCGAGAGTCGTTATTCTCAAGTGAAGCTCGAGCTCTATGAGTTTTTATGCTGTTCGCATTTTTATTTTCAGACTTGCCAACTTCACTGTCAAGATGGACACCAAGTATGTGAAAAGCATGATCAACAATCTGGATCTCCAACCCAACGCAACCATCAATTGATGGATCGCAGGAATCCTGTTGTTTTCCTTCAAACTTGCACACATTCCTGCTGAAAAGCACATGGGTGCAGATGGTCTGTCTCATCAACCTCCCTTCTTGCTTGAGCCACCCAAGGCCAATGATATCAAGGATTGGTTAGATGAGGCATATTCCTTTTCTATTGTCCTTCTCAATGATCGCTCTCTTTCCCGTGCACTGAAACCACTTCTTCGCCTTCCGGTCTTCATCCAGTTTACCTATCATGCTTTCGGACTGCGGAGGGTGATGACACCGATGTTGCACCCTCAAGTCCGAATGATACTCCTCTACCTCAATCCACCAAGTCCCTTAACAAGGACACTCGGATGGATTGCATCCACAATTTCCTTAATACTCGCACTTGTCCCACTGACATTCCAGACTTGGATTGGATGTCCTTTGTCCATGCTGCTACAAAATTCTTCTTTCTCAACGGCAATCTTTGGTGATGCAAACCCCAAGGGCATCACCAATTGGTTGTCCCATACAAGAAATGCTACAGACTTATTCAGGAGGTACACAACAACCTCAGGCACAAAGGTGTCTATACAGTCCAGACATGTCTTCTTTTATGATTTTGGTGGCCATTTCTTCTTCATGATGTTAAATGGTTTATTCAGACTTGTCACAAATGTCAGGTCCGGCAGACCCTAAAGGCTTCATATCCCACCGACTGTGCCGGTCGTTGGTGGCCTTTTTCACAAAGCCCACCTTAACACCATGGTCATGCCTCATGCGAGTGGTTATCAATACATTGTGCAGGCTTGGTGCACATTGACTGCGTATCTGGAGTGGCACGCCCTTTGTCCTGAAAATGCACATGCCCTCACATCCTTTATTTTTGAAGACATCCTCTGTTGATGGGGTGCTGTATCCGAGATCGTTACTGACAATGGTCCTGCTTTTATCCAAGCCCTTGACTATTTAGCAGCCAAATATCATATCTAACATATCCGAATCTCGCCCTACAACTCACAAGCAAATGGTATCATCGAATGGCATCACTATGATGTCTGGGAGACCATCATGAAAAGTTGCCTGGGAAAGGAGTCCCATTGGCCTTGCTCTACTCACTCGATTTTCTGGGCGGAACGAGTTATTATCATCAAGTCCATCAGACTATCTCCATATTATATGATTCATGGCATCAAGCCCCTCTTTCCTTTTGACCTCATTGAAGCTACTTTCCTTGTTCCTCTTCCTGACATAGATTCATTTTCTGTGACCAGACTTATCGCCTGAAGAGCCCAACAGCTCCAGAAGCATCATAAGGATCTTGCATCCATACAAGAGTGGGTTCTCGAGTCTCGGTTCACGTCCATCAAACAGTTCATCGCCAAGTTCAAGAATCGGATCAAGGACTTCAATTTCAATCCCGGAAATCTAGTCCTAGTCCAAAACTCGTGAATCGAAAAGGAACTCAATCAGAAAACAAAGCCCAGATACTTAGGTCCAATGGTGGTTGTTCGACGCACTACTGGAGGATCCTACCTGCTGGCTAAGTTAGATGGTTCTGTTTCCAAACTTCATTATGCAGCCTTTCACTTGCTTCCATATCATCCTCAATCCAAAACTACTACATCTATTACAGATCTCATCAGACTTGACAAAGAACACTTGGACAATCTGGTAGGAGAAGATGCTGTGAAGCCAGATGAAGAAGATCCAGGATCAGTCGACTTCAACTAAAAATAAACAAAGACATCTTATGATATGTCTCTATCTTATCCTGGGTTTAGTCCAGAGACATCCATTTTACCTTGGCATTAGTCCGAAGATCTCGCTTTCACCCCGGGTTTAGTCTGGTGACTCTACCAAATCAAACAACACAGAAATCCAAAAAAAAAAAAAACACAAAACCACATCCTTACTATACTGACACTTACTATATGAACAAGGGACAAAAGAACCAAGTTACTCTCTTCCTTTCAACGTCATCTAATTTTAAACACAGTGTCTCCTTGTCATTATCAAATGATCACTTTTATCTTCTACTGCATGAAGAGACACCACACCTTTACTTACCTTCATTCTGAAGTCTGACACATTTCACATTGCAACTTGGCAAGTTCAACATGACGAGACTTCATGCTCAGGATGCTTTTTGGGAACAGCAAGAGAAGACGCAAAGAGAAGTATGATGAAAACAAGTCGAGTGGACACTCACATATGATTTGCACACAGCTTCCATTTTCACTTTAATATTGTTTCATTTCACTTACCTATCATTCTATCATGTACAGATGCCACAACAGATCTTGAACTTGGACATTGGACAGGACTTTGCTTCACTCTCGGACTTCCTCGCTCTTGCTTGGACTTGGCCAGAAATGGATACGCAAGTTTTTATTCTTACAGGTATACAGAGCACAGGTGCACTACACTATTCACAACTTATCCTTGAGGGACTGCAGACAATGTTCCATGGTCTCTACTTCTTGCGACCACCTCTCCATTTCTGCCTCTACCACCTTCTGCTTCTTTCACACTCCCATCCCTCACTCTTGAAGGTCCATCAGCAAGGCGACAACCTTGCTAATGGCTGCCTTCATATCTGTGTTACTCGATTCAGATGCCTTCACTTTGCCCCTGCCCTTGACCTTCTTGGGTGTCACCTCCTCCATCCCTTCATCATCGTCTGAGACAGTCCAGACCTCGGGTAAGGCCTGGCGATGGGGCTTCATGCAAACAGAACACTGAACTGAAAGGGGGTTGGCTCTATCTTTTACATTACTACAAACTTACCTGGTGCTACCTTGATGGTGGGCAAAGGGCCCTTCACCTTCGCTCCACCTGCTGCTGTGGCCTTCGTCTTGACCTTGCCTTCACCTGCAGACATCGAGCATTTGATGTGTGAGCTCGTGCAAGCCCTGCATGCTAGAGAAGGGTGCTCCACACAGGGTAGCCTCTTCTTGATGCAGGACTCGCATGGGAACAAGTGGCAGACATCGGCATCATCCTCTTCTTCCTCCTATTCGCTCTTGTTGTGCCTTTCAATCGGCTCTTCCTCCTCAACTCACTTCGTCCTCTGTCACCATCATCAGCAACTCAGACTTGAGGGATTGTATCAGACTTACCTTGCAGGGGGGCACGTCCACCTCTACTATCATCCTCTTCGAGCCTCTTGATCCGGCCTTGGAGGAGGTGATGCGAGGCATCTCCTTCTTTGTCATCATCATCACTGACAGTCCTTCATCAACTTGAGTAGGCTCAGCCTTAACTTGAGAGGGCTGTGCCTCAGGTTGTGGGGGCTCTGCCTCAACGTGCAATGGGCCTGCCTTGGGTTGCGAGGCGATGACCTCGTTTGCCTTGGCAATCATCTCGGCAGCCTCCCTTGATGTGTTGCGATGTGCGATCCACATGTCTGACCATTTGTCACCTTCTGTGACAGCCACACGCACATTGTCCTCCAGCGTGAACTGAAGCCCAGCCTCATTCAAGGCCAGGCTGCTTGTCATCAAGGCTTCCTGTGGTATCATTAGCACTCAGTGTGTCTGTGATCAATATGGTTACTCACCACAGCATTCTTCCACTGTGCCACCCACATCTCTTGCTCCTCCTTGAGGTCTGTCCTGTTGTCCGGCACACACTTGACTAGGTGGATGATGTGACCAGACACATCCTTGTATATGGTCTGGGCCACCTCCTTCTTCACAGCATTGGGGTTGGGCGTGGTGAGTGCGAGCAGCTTGCTGAGGGCACTAGACATGATGTTGGGAAAAAGCATGATGGAAGGGATTGAAAGACAAGACACAACTCACATCATGTTGCCTTGTTTATCTCATTCATAGTCCGAATTTCGCACGGTCCACACATCCACACACCACACACCAATCCATGACTCACACTCCATCCAACAATCACATGACTTGACTGACTGAGGACAGTCAGTATATTAGTCCCCCACGGATGTAGGAAAGCTATGTTCTCTGACCTGGTATGACACCATTCAGCCACTCCACCACCTATCATCAGTTCCCAACACCATGTGGACTACCTTGTTATGGATGTCCGAAGCATATTCATCAAGTCTGAGTCGAGTTCAAGTGTATACCAAAGTCTGAGTCCTCGCATCGCAAGTCCAAACCATGTCCTATGTCCTATGTCCATTTGGATCATGTCAGGTGCTCTATCATTGGTTAGTAATCATCTATTTGTCTCCAAAACATTAAACTTCAGGATCGTTTCATGAGCATTGCCACTTCTGACAATGACCTTGTGCTCGTTCTGAAACCTGTTGTTCTCGGACTTGAGAATTGACATGTCACATGGACCATAGTCGAAGTCCATGATGTCTCATACTCTGTCTTTGTTTCATCTCGTTATTTACCTTGTCCTTGGTTGCAATTGAAGTCCGGAGTATGCTCTAAGACTATAAATATCTGTATTTGGATTTCCAAATACATCTTTTGCCCAGTTGGTGTCTGATCACCTTGAACTTGTCTCACATTGTCTAAAATGTCTCCAATACGAAGTCCGGTGCCCGTTGCATGGCTTACCAACACTTGTACCCAAGTCCCTTAAACTTTACACTTTCTCCTTTGTGATCCGATGCTCAGGTGTCTCTTGGGTGTCCTTACATCCTTGTTTTCCATATGTCCAAAACCTCAGACTTCATCTAGGAGCTTCGGACTTTGTCATGACCCAGAAATTCACCAAGTCCAACTCCAGTCAACTCTGGAATACCTCAGAACACCATTTGACCTCAGACCTAGATATTGACAAGTCCAACTCCATTCCAACTCCAGAATACCTTGGACAACCTTTGACCCCAAGTTAACAGACATATCTTGGACTTGTACCTCCAAACTCTGTACCTTTATCAACCCCCTTCAGCTCTAGTTTGCATTTCACCTGTTGATCGGTACAGCCTGCCCCAGCTGTGTTCTGTGCTCCGTTCCGATCATCATTCTGCTCCTATGTACATCACCTTTGTGTAGTATTTATGGATCCAGATTTCCTCTGGATTTTTAGTGTATATATCACTTCTATATTCTCCATCATAATAGTAGTATGAATATCTTGTCTTACTATTCCTAGCCTTATCTACTATACCCAACCCTCCCATCTATATACACCCTCTTCATAATCTTCACCCAAACCTCTGAAATATGAGGACCAGTGAGTCTGGCAAGGGCGTGACACATAAGTCCTGCACCAATGTCCTCAACAACTCCACTCCTCTGGTCATTTCGACCTCCAACACCTCTGGGCATCACTGCTAGTCAGTGACCCACGTCAGCACCTCCTACATGTCTTGTCCAAATGGACTTTGGTCCATCAAACTTGGACTTGACTCATAACCTCAATAGCTCCAGTACACCTGTACCTCGACACCTCCAGATCTCCGCCGGAGCTAGACCAGCCTGGAGAAATATGGATTGTGACAGACTTCCTGTTCCTTGTCTTCCTATTCTTCAACTCACGCTTGAATCCCTTTAGGGTCAAATATATTGCACCCTTCTACCTTTCCTTGTAGCTGTTGACTTGCTTGGTTAAGTCCAGGAAGGTTATCAGCAACTTTCTGTTATCTACAGCGGCATTCAACAACACTGCCCCAACGGCAAGCAGCACAACCACAATGACGACAATGACACGGTGATGTGACTGCCACACCAACAACATGGCAGTGGTGGCTCAACCACCACCACCACACCAGCGACAAAAACAATGTGGTGGCACTCAACGACCACCACCCCAATATTGAGCAGTGCAACCACGATGATGATGACAACCATGAGGCAGTGGTGGCTCAACCACCACCACCACACTGACAATGACAATGCAACTGTGCAACCACCTCAACAATGACTCAGTGGCACCACCATCACCACCCTATGCTACCGCATTGACAATGACAAACAGCACCCAAGGATGGCAATGCAGCAGCAGGGTCTGTACACTAATATATATTTGTGTACTGGTATCTAGTCTGTTGTAGTAGAATCACTCACTTACATAAGAACTATACAGTACCTAGTTTACCTCACCACTACTCGTACTACATACCTTGTCCACTATTGTGAATAACTTCTGCCATTGCTCATCCTGCCTCACCCGCAAGTCATGTCCTCGGCATATGACTTTTCAACATAGTCTTCACAAATACTACATTCATTTTAAAAACTACATTTGGTTTGGAGTGAAAAGAAAGCTACATAGTACAAGAAAAAAAAGGAACTTGTCCAAGCTTTGTACAGCACAGCAAAGTCCGTACAGTGCCATGACAGCACTGTACAAAGGGGGACCTATCTGTAATGCTGTCACAACTGTGACATGCTGTACCATACCATACAGTGCTGCACATTACATAAGGGGTTTGCTGATGCATTGAATCCTGAGCATGCCGCACTGTCAATCATGATTCAGTAAGTTGTGATCCCTACTAGATTGAGATCGTTTCAGACATATCTGAAGATGCTGAGAAAGATCTAGAAAACTACTCACCTCATTGTCACTCCTCCTCAAACTCTCTGACATGACGCTCTTGATCGAGTGTGCTGTGCACATGGTGCTGGCAACTCTTTTCATGTTTATTTAGTCCTTGGGCCTTGAATGGGTTTCCACAATGGCGACACTGTGCCATTAAGGGTTGAAAATCATGTTGTTGTCAAGACCTGTGAGTAGCTGGCAGCATGGTAGTGGGAGGGATGAGAGGGAGGTAACTGAAACGACCAGAACCCACCTAAGGGTCTAGTGTTTGTAGTCGCAAGAGTACTAGGGAGGATGTTCTGGGAAAACTCCAAGAGAACAAGACTGGAGAGTCTTGTACT
>JBBPNA010000544.1:0-17332 GCA_038090555.1 Boletus subcaerulescens | reverse complement strand
GTATAATCGTCTACAATTTGACTCGATGCTCCAGGGAGACATTGTATCAGAGGTGCCAGGCTGTACAATTCAGCCCAAAGTATATCCAGCGCTGGATCCCTGAATGCTTTGCATGTTCTTGCCAGAGAGGGGAGATCGGTTTTGTTGATACGCATAGTAAACTCTTTACGGTCATAGCAGTGACCAAAAATTTCGAGAAGAATTTCTTCCACGTAAAGTGCAGGATGCATTGGATGGAATTTTCGCGCTCCTTTCCAGCACTTTAGTTTTCTGAAGAGGCTGGGACGATGTGAGTAGGAGAATTCCAAATGGTTGTGCAGTACTAACGAGCGAGACAGGCCACAAGCAGGGTAGTAATACCCCTAAGCCGTGCACAGGATGTGTAGGAAGGAGTGAATAGTGGAAGAGCAACGAAACGACTACTTGACTCGGAAACTTGAAATTTGAAACGCACTGCCTTCGGCACACCGCTTGAAGTCAGACGAAACGCTGAGGAACGTAGCGCTGTCGTTTGTCACCGCGTAGCCTAGGATACCAGTAGACATTTTTCCATGCACTTGATCATCGGTGCATGAGCCAACTTTTCGTTACCAGCCCTTCTCTACATCTGTGTCGACATTCGGTATCGTGTTCGACATCATCTTTTTGATCGTCCGACTGGTGCAACATACGGCCAACATGAAGGAGGCCATGCCAGTGGTTTCTCCAGGGAATAAAACAAGCGGGCGTGGGAGGTACTTGCTCGTCGTTATCCGGACCTCAGTCTCAAAGGAATAGAGCAAGTTTTCCCTTTCTTCCCTAAGTTCGCATGCGAGTGATTCAACCATCAGCCATCGCTCGCCAAATAGACTCCAGTCTGCCTGATATTCTCCAATATGAGTGCAGAAACTCCTGTGATCCCCCAGGGTGAACTCTGGAAAGGGAGTGGCACAGAAGAAATTGGCGGGCGCCTCGATAGATACATCAACAACGGGAGATGTACGGACGTCGGTGACTCCCCCTTCCTCCATTAGGCTGCATCGACGAGTAGTCCTCAGGCTCCGATCCCAAAACGAGTTTTCGGTTTGGGTTTTGCAGTTGACGGAGTTGAGAACATCTCGTCCCTTAGCCGTTCAACCCTGCGCCAGGAAATTCGTATCATTGTCGTATAAAGGAGCGATAGAAGGCGGATTGACGGAAATCGGAGTACTTGGCAGCCGCAACTCCACTGGGGACGTTTGCGTTCGATTTTTGGACGGAAGCTCAGGCTACTCTCGCGAGTAAGGAAGGGTACTTTGACGTTCCTCATACCTTCGATAACACATTGAAAGGCAGAGTGTGCAAAAGGATACGAGTATACTAGCCTCACGTGTATTCAGGTGGAGCCTCCGATCCAAATCCAGTGAGGTCCCGGACCTGGTCCCGGTCACGGACCTGACGTTCACGAAGACGAGCAACCTCACCCCTTAACGATGCAATCTGTTACAGGAAATGTTGACAGTACTAGATGACGAACCAGATACAGCGGTGTTGGCGGGGGGGTTGAAGGTTGCACGGTCACGAGTGAAGAGTTTTGTCCGCTTTCTAGTCCGAGCTATGGACAAATTGAATTAAGGCAACTAAATGGAATGGAAAGTTCGCTTTCGCACCTTTGTGGGATGGGAACCGACTGGCGTCTGGTGAATTGGCAGTGAGCTACTTTCAAAAGGCGTTGGAGCCATCCGAGGAGAGACAAATGGAACCAGCACAGGCTCAGCTACACGAGATGGGCCACCGATGCGTCTCTTGTATCGCCGATAACATAATAAGGAGGCAGTCGCTAGTACAAAGGTACTAACACCCGCCATGGTACCGCCAACGACAGCCCCAATGTTTTGTCGCGAGGTTGGTGATGGTGATGACTCGGCACTTGGGTTTGTTGACGGGCTGGTAGCCGTCATAACAGACGACACTGAAGTTGTCGGAATGACAGCCGTGTCCGTGCTGATTGGATTTCCCATGTGAACGCACCAATGGAGGACGAGACAAAGGACGCACGTATAAATCAAGTAGTCAAACAATACCAAGATTGAGTTGTTCCCCTTGTCGGTAGTACGACAGGCTGTACTGTCATGGTGTGCGTGCCGGAAGTGAGGGAGTCATTGGCAAAGACCAGTATATTGTACTGGTAATCATTGCCTGCAGTCGAAGACAGTATGTATGGGGGAATGTGAATTCAAGAGGAGGAAGTTGGGAGCATTCGCAAGGATAAAGTACATGTACAGAGCACTTCCTGCATCTCGTAAACATGGAACCTTGCATTAAATTCGAGTACTGACCCATGAACGAAAACTCGATACTTTGAAACGTTCCATTAGGCGGATAAAAGCTAGTGTCATGCTATGTGCCGTTGTACGCCATTGCGGGATCTGGTGAAGCAGCGCACACCGTACAAGTGTTGCCCTGATGCCATGCTGATGCAGAGGGCAAATATTGGGGTACTACGGCGCCTGGCAAGACAGGGCCATCACCCACAGTTACATTCCGAAGAGCAGCAAGAGCCGAGTATTCTTGCCATGTTTACGCGGAGATTGAACCGCTGGTATATAGGCGGCGAGTCGCGGAGTGGGAATGTCATGTTTATCTCCCGTGCTGGTCTGCGGGCACTCCACCGCCAGTTTGCGACGCCACTGCACACGCTTACCCCTGCGCATGCCAGACTGCGACATCGTTATGTTCCACCACCGATCCCTCTTCGTCGTCTCCATGTCCGCACGCTTTCCTACACCTTCATTCCACGCTTAGCCCACAGCCTCCGCCTCCCCATTGCTGTCCTTATCATTGGCGTCGGTGGGCTTGCCTACGTCATTTACAAGCTCAAACGTGCGTCCATCCCATTTTGCATCTTTCCCCGACAAACTCTACTATAGAGCTGTGGAATAGGTTCAAAGAATGGCTTTCCAATGGTCTAGACGCCGGAACGAACCTCATCAAATGGGCGTTTGACAGTGTCAAGTCCGTCGCTGCCCAGGTGTATTACGAGCTCAAACGTGCGTCCATCCCACTTTACATCTTTCCCCGACAAACATTACATAGAGCTGTACAAGAGGATCCCAGGATGGTCCTTCAATGTTCTAGACGCCGGAACGAACCTCATCAAATGGGCGTCTGACGGTGTCAAGTCCGTCGCTGCCCAGGTGTATTACAAGCTCAAACGTGCGTCCATCCCACTTTACATCTTTCCCCGACAAACTCTACATAGAGCTGTACAAGAGGATCCCAGGATGGTCCTTCAATGTTCTAGACGCCGGAACGAACCACATCAAATCGGCGTCTAACGGAGTCAAGTTTGTCGCTGCCCGGGTGTATGCTAAAACACCCGAAATTTTGTCCACCGTCCAAAATTCCGCAACTAGCATGATCAACTTGGCGTCCGACGGTATCAAATCCGTTCCTGCCAACGTGCCCACCGTAAAATTACCCGAAATTGGAACCCCTCAGTTCCTCAAGCATCTCTTTCCCTCAAGCGACGCCACGCGTCACGACCACGATTCTTCCTCTCAAGGTTCGAGAAACCCGCGCAAATAGATCTTCAAAGGAAAATCAGCATTGACACGGTCGAATGTGATAGGAATGGAATTGCCACTCGTGTCAACTCGGTTCTCGGAAAGGGCTGGAAGGAAAGGGAAAAGTTGACTGGGGAACATGAGAATTTTGTGGGTATTGACAAATTGAGAATGTATGTTTTCGAGTAACAGCTTGAAACAATGTTCCTTTCCGAAGAAAGTCGGGCTTAACGCTGCCCGCTACTAACTCAGTAATCGTTATACTCCCTATAGACGTGGCTTCAACGTCCCCTCAAGTAACCACCTCTCCTCCCAACGATAATGGGAAAGTGAGCAAACCTTCGCCCACCAATAAAACAAGCTCGCTCAAGCACATGCCGCAAGGATATACATATCCAGAACAACCTGCCAAATATTCGTAAATCATCAGCAAGGCCTGGGACGGAGACCTCAATACACGGGTTAGAACAACTCGGGACCAGCGATACTCATGGTACTCGTGTCCAGAACACTGCGCTGCCACCCGCTGCATCGTGATATGGAGCGATGAAGCCTTCAGGTTGCGTACCATTTACATCCAGAACCCTGGAGTAAGCTAGACGGATCAAAGAACACACCGAAGGATATGACGTAGTACTGAAGCTGTTGCAGATCTCATATTGCATCGTCTTCTCACAGAATTTTCAACCTTTCAAATTATTCCCGCACGATTGTTGTCAGATCGTTTTTGGATGTGTCTTCCTACATTATTTAAAGCCTTTACATACATGACTCGTATGCATGAACAACGGCGGGTATACCGACCCAAAACTTGTGAAATGAACTTATGTCGGAAAACGAATGTTATGATGAGAAGTAATCAGGTGGTGCCACCGATCCAACCTCGACGAGATCCCGTTCTTGGTCCTGACGTGTACGAAGACGAGCAACTTCGCTCCTTAACATTCCAATCTCTTCGACGAGAGCGGTGACATTATTAGAAGCACCGGATGCAGATGGCGGGGTAGTAGAGGAAGGAGGGACCAAGGGTTGCACTGTCACGGATGTAACTCTTCTTGTCTTGCTTCCTGACCCAAGCTATCAAACAATCAGGTCAATGCAACCAAACAGAACGGCAAGGCTGTTTTCATACCTGGGTGGGAGGTAATCCGACTGGCGTCTGGTGCATTGGCAATGCGTTTACATCGAACGGCGTGGGGGTGGTCCAAGGCGAGTCAAATGACGCCAACATATCAGCGGCTTCTGCTACATGATATTGACCACCAACGCGTGTCTTGTATCGCCAGTAGCACAATAGGGATACGGCCACTAACGCCACAGCACTGATACCTCCAACTGCACCGCCAACAATAGCTCCAATGTCTGGTCCCGAAGACGTGCCTGACATTACAGGCGAGGTTGGCGATAATGATGAGCTTGGGTTTGCTGACGACCCAGTAGCCGTCGAAATGAATGTGCTAATGGGTGAAATAGACGTCGTCGTAATATTCGCATCCGTACTAACAGGATTCCCATGAAAATGAACTAATGCAAGAGGAGCCAAAGAACTCACGAATAGATCAAGTAGTCAAACAACATCAAGATTGAGTCGTTCCCCTTGCCGGCAGGTACGAAAGGCTGTATTGTCATGGTGTGCGTGGCGGAAGTGAGGGAGTCATGGGCAAAGACCAGTACATTGTACTGGTAATCGTTGCCTGCAATCGAAGACTGTATGTATGGGGGGGGGAATATGACCCCGTCTAGGGTGAAGTTGACAGATGTTAGTGACTCCGAGAGGAGGATGTTGGGAGCATTCGCAAGGATAAAGTATATGTACAGAGCACTTCCTGTAATGACTCATCTCGTAAACATGGAACCTTGCATTAATTATCAAGTAACTGACCCATGAACGAAAACTCGATACTTTGCAACGTCCCATTAGGCGGATAAAAGCTAGTGTCATGCCATGTGCCGTTGTACGCCATTGCAGGATCTGGTGTAGCTGCGCATACCGTACAAGTGTTGCCCTGATGCCATGCTGATGCAAAGGGTAAATACTGGGGTACCACGGCGCCAGTCAAAACAGAATCGTCGACGGTGACATTATGAAGAGCTGCAAGAGCGAATGTTGTGAACAGAACGAGAGAGACGTGCGTCTGTCCAAGGAGCGGTCTGATCAAAGTTCTCATCGTGGACCACGGAGGTTGGGGGTCGTACCTATAATTTTCGGGCCATAGTAGCTTCATATCAGCCCTGGGCACTCGGATAACGCCGACACTGCTATGTATATCTGGGCTGCTCACACACTGCAGTCACCGTGTGATCGCTGAAAAATGAGGTGACTTAGTCGAAGAGCGCCTCCAAATCTCGAAATTTTGCCGCAAGAGCTCTGCTTGTGTTGGATCGGGGTCCAGCTTGCTTGTCTGATCGGCAACATACTGTATATTCAAAGAACTCCGGACATTAACGCGCTCTAATTGAAGGCGTGTCTGGAGTGAATGGACATACATAAACTTCCATCATCAGGCTGTGGAGCATGAGAAACCTGATTTGCCTTACTGTAATTAGTACACCTTGGGAATGTGAAGCCAAAGTCATACCAGTGGTTTGCCAGAGGTGTCAACTCGTTCACTGGCAGTTCCGAGTCAGCACAAATCAAATCTAGCACAGACTCTTCGTATATTCTGCATGTCCCGGTGAGTGCGGCAAGATGCACGCTTGCACAATATGGGAATCCATCCTTCTACATTGACAGTGAATGGGAGCCAGGGAAAGTGATGAGCGATGCAGGGATTAAAAATATTAGCTGTACGTCAGTCAACGCAGTCTTACCCATCAAGCTTCAAGTTTGAGCCACGTACTCGGTACTTCGTTGCGATTCATCGGGATATCCTAATAGCCGGAACACCATGCTCTCCATCGTCCTTCCTGCATTGGAATCTGCCACGGTTTGCACGTGGCGTTTGTGAATGCTGACGACAAGCCGTGGGGCACGTACGGATGGCTCGACTGCACTGAATGTTCGGGCGAGTGTAAGACCAGTGATAAAACTGATTCTCGGCAGGACATTTGAGTCTCGAGGCGCCCACAGAGTTCAGAGTATCGACACATTCGTACGGAACAGTACGATAGTTGCGGTATGCAAATAAACATGTATAGGTTGCAACAAGCATAGGCCAATGACACGAATCAAAGAAAATAAAGTGAAAACGAACCAGACACGTCTTCTGGAAAGACACAATCCTGGACCATCCCGATCTAACCCTCGCTCCATGTCGTCGTCGTCGTCGTCTTGGTCTTCGTTGCCGCTGCCGTCCTCATACTCCTCCGCAAACCCCCTTCGCTTGACAAAATACCACCACGCCGACACTGGTCTCACCGTATCCCTCAACCCATTCCGGAATAACTCAGTCTTCTCCGTCAAACAAATCTGCGCCCCGACCGACCCCGCAATCAACATCGTCACCATGGTCCATCATCTCCCCATTATCCTCCAATATCACATCCATACACACATATCTGTGGCATAGAATCCTGACTCTCGATCGTGGGGTACGGAAAACCGCCAAACGCAAGATACGGCGCGCGCTCCCGAATCGTGTATACTGCACCAAAGTGGGATGGGGTTAGTTGAAGTGGATCGGCTGGTCGGAGGAGTTTCTTGGGCTCGTGCTCCCGGATCCGTTCTTCGTTGAGCGTGGTTGCACTCCCGGCTTGCCCAAAGGACGATTCGATTGTGGCGGGTATCAAAAGCGCATGGGCTCAATCCGTCAGATACATTTCAGCCTCGAAGACCTACCCCACTATTTGGCCTTCTTAGACACCTCAGTTCCCTCTTTAGGTCGCTATATACAACGTCCCATCCAACTGACGACGACCGAAAAGAAAATTGTTGGCCTCGTGGACAGATTACACCGGCGATTGACCAGACTCCGTCACGACACTGAGCAACATGACGAAGATATGGATTACCTCCAGTCATCCACTTGGTTCGTCAATACAATGAAGACAGCCTTGGACGAGACGGAATAGCCTCCTAACGACAAGGCGGATGAAACGTTATCCATTACTTTCCTTTGTACAGCGCCGCGTGAGGCGCAATACAAGGTTAAATTGCTTCGGGACTCACAGAATACGTGAGGCTCAACAGGGTTGCCATCAAGTGAGTCGAATGGCGTGGCGAGTCCGACACCGGAGCCGAATGCAAAACGTCGTCGTGGTACCCCTGCGTCTGGGACTCGGGTTTGATCGCACACTTTCCTACACCTTCATTTCCCGCTGGGCCCACAGCCTCCGCCTCCCTATTGTTGTCCTTATCATTGGCGCCGGTGGGTTTGCCTACGTCAGTTACAAGCTCAAACGTGCGTCCATCCCACTTTGCATCTTTCCCCGACAAACTCTACTATAGAGCTGTACAAGAGGATCACAGGATGGCGCTTCAATGTTCTAAACGTCGGAACGAACCTCATCAACTCGACGTCTGACAGAGTCAAGTCCGTCGCTGCCCAGGTGTCTGCCATCCCGATATTTTGATTTTCCTCAGTTCCTCAAGGATCTCTTTCCCTCAGACAACGCCACACGTTGTAAGGATGATGCTTCCTCAAAAGACCTATCCAAGAAGACCACAGGATTGTTGTCCACCGTCCAAAATGCCACAACTACCATCAGCAACTTGGCGTCCGACAGTATCAAATCCGTCCCTGCCAACGTGTCCTCCGTAAAATTACCCGAAATCAGAACCCCTCAGTTCCTCAAGCATCTCTTTCCCTCAAACGATGCCACATGTCACGACCACGATTCTTCCCCTCGAGGTTCGAGAAACCCGCGCAAATAGATTTCCAGAGGATAATAAGCATTGACACTGTCGAATGTGAGGATTAGAATTTTGTGGGTATTGACGAGTTGAGCATGTATGTTTACGGGCAACAGCTTGAAACAATGTTCCTTTCCGATGAAAGTCATCGATGACAGGGCGTATCGCTGCCCGCTACTCAGTCCGTACCAGTCAGTAATCAACTTTGTTTTATCAAATGTATGTTATACTCGCTAGATGTCCCCTCAAGTAACCACCCAAAGACTCCTCCTCCCAACGATAATGGGAAAGTGAGCAAACCTTCGCCTACAAATAAAACAAGCTCACCCAAGCACATGCCGCAAGGATATAAATATCCAGAACAACCTGCCAAATATTCGTAAATGTAGCAAGGCCTGGAAGGAGATCTCAATCACGGTCAGACGGACCCCAGCGATACTCATGGTATTCGTATCCAGAACACCGCGCTACCACACGCTGCATCGTGATATGGAGCCACGGGGCCTTCAGGTTGTGTACCGTTTACATTCAGAACCCTGGAGTAAGCTAGGCGGATCAAAAAAGAACACACCGAAGGTCATGACGTAGCCTGAGTACTAAAGCTGTTGAAGACCTCATGTTGCATCGTCTTACTACAGAATTTCCAACCTTTCAAACTATTCCCGCATGATTGTTGTAAAAAGTCTTCCTACATTATTTAAAGCCCCTACATGCATTACTTGTATGCATGAACAACGGCAGGTATACTGACCAAACGAACACAATTCCGCCTATGTTATGATGTGAAGTAATCAGGTGGTGCCGAAGATGACTCAACCTCGGCGAGATTCAGTTCTTGGTCCTGACGTGTACGAAGACGAGAAACTTCGCTCCTTAACCTTCCAATCTCTCCGATGAGATTGGTGACACTGTTAGATGAAGTACCGAATGCAGGTGGAGGGGTAGGGGAAGGAGGGACCAAGAGTTGTGCTGTCATATTTTCTGATGTAACTCTTCTTGTTGTCTTGCCAAGCTATCAAACAATCAAGTCAAGGCAACCAAATAGAACGGCAAGGCTGCTTTCGTACCTGGGAGGGAGGGAAACCGACTGGCGTCTGGTGAATTGGCAGTGAGTTTGCATCGAACGGCATGGGGGTCGTCCGAGACGAGACAAATGGCGCCACCATACCAGCGGCTTCTGCTACATGAGATTGACCACCAACGCGTCTCTTGTATCGCCAGTAGCACAATAGGGATGTGACCACCAACGCAACGGCACCAACACCTGCAACTGCACCGCCGACAATAGCTCCAATGTCTGGTCCCGAAGACGTGCCTGACATTACAGGTGAGGCCAGCGATAATGATGAGCTCGGGTTTGCTGGCGACCTAGTAGCCGTCGTATTGGATGACATAGTAGCCGTCGTATTGGATAGCATAGTAGCCGTCGTATTGGATGGCATAGTAACCATTGTATCGGATGGCAAAGTCGTTGTCGTAATGGATGGCATAGTTGTCGTAACGCTATCCTCATCCGTACTAACAGGATTCCCGTGAAAATGGACTAATGCAAGAGGAGCCAAAGGACTCACGAATAAATCAAGTAGTCAAACAACATCAAAACTGAGTCAGTCGGTGCACTGGTAGGCACGATAGGTTGTAGCGTCACAGTGTGTGTGCCGGAAGCGAGGGACTCGGCGGCAAAGACCGGCACATTGTATTGGTAACCGGCGCCTGGGGTCGGGAAGTGTACGAACGGGGGAAAAGTGACGCCGTCTACGGTGCAGTTGACGGATGTGGTAGCAGTTAAGAGAAAGTAATTCGGAGCATTTGCAAGGATAAAGTATATGTACAGAGCAGTTCCTGTGGTGACCCGTCTCATAAATGCAGGATTTGCGATTAAACATCAAAGAACGGACCTGCAAATGAAAACTCGAAGCTTAGAAAAGGACCGCTGAGCAGGGAATAGCTAGCGTCATGCCATGTGCCATCGTATGTCATGGCAGGATCTGGTTTAGCGGCACAATCCTGACAAGTGTTGCCCTGACTCCATGCTGATGCCGAGGGTAAATACTGGGGTACCACAGTGCCAGTCAAAGCAGAATCGTCGACGGTGACATTATGAAGAGCAGCAAGAGCGAATGTTGTGAACAGAATTAGAGAGACGTAGGTCTGTCCAAGGAGCGGTCTGATCATTCTCATTCGTGGACCACGGAGGTTTGGGAGTCGTACCTATGGTTGTTGGGCCTTGGTAGCTTCATATCAGCCCTTGATTACTCGGATAACGCGGGCCGACGCTGCTATGTATATCTGGGCTCACACACTGCAGTCACCATGTGATCACTGGAAAATGAGGTGACTTAGTCGAAGAACGTTGTGGCGCCTTCAAATCTAGACATTTTGCCGCAAGAGCTCTGCTTGTGTTGGACCAGGGTCCAACTTGCTTGTCTGATCGGTAATATTCAAAGAACTTTGGACACTAACGCGCGTGTCTGGAGTGAATGGACATACATAAACTTTCATCATTAGGCTGTGGAGCATGAGAAACTTGATTTGCCTTAATTAGTACACCTTGGAATTTGAAGCTGAAGTCATACCAGAGGTGTCAACTCGTCCACTGGCAGTTCAGCACAAATCATATCTAGCACGTGCAGACTCTTCATATATTCTGCATGTCCCGGTGAGTGCGGCAAGATGCACGCTTGCACATTATGGGAATCCATTGATAGTGTATGGGAGCCAGGTAAATTGATGAGCGATGCAGTGATTAAAATATTGGTTGTACAATTCGCACCATATATACAGACCACGTCAGCCAACGCACATCAAGCTTTCAAGTCTGAGATCTGAGCCACGTACTCGGTACTTCGTCGTGATTCATCGGGATATCCTAGTAGCCGGAACACATGCTCTCCATCGTCCTTCCTGCATTGGAATCCGCCACGGTTTGCACGTGGCGTTTGTGAATGCTGACGACAAGCCGTGGGGCAAGTACGAATGGCTCGACTGCACTGAATGTTCGGGCGAGTGTAAGACAAGTGATAAAACTGAATCTCGGCAGGACAATTGAGTCTCGAGGCGCCCACAGAGTTCAGAGCATCGACATATTCGTAGGGAACAGTACGATAGTTGCGGTATGCAAATAAACATGTATAAGTTGCAACAAGCATAGGCCAATGACACGAATCAAAGAAAAAAAATGAAAACGAACCAGACACGTCTTCTGGAAAGACACAATCCTGGACCATCCCGATCTAACCCTCGCTATCCATGTCGTCGTCGTCGTCGTCGTCGTCTTGGTCTTCGTCGCCGCTGCCGTCCTCATACTCCTCCACAAACCCCCTTCGCTTGACAAAATACCACCACGCCGACACTGGTCTCACCGTATCCCTCAACCCATTCCGGAATAACTCGGTCTTCTCCGTCGAACAAATCTGCGCCCCGACCGATCCCGCAATCAACATCGTTTCCATCGTCTCCCCATTATCCTCCAACATCACATCCATACACACATATCCACACGGCACATCCTGACTCTCGATCGTGGGGTACGGAAAACCGTCCAACGCAAGATACGGCGCGCGCTCCCGAATCGTGTAGACTGCAGCAAAGTGGGATGGGGTCAGTTGAAGCGGATCGGCTGGTCGGAGGAGTTTTTTGGGTTCGTGCTCCCGGATCCGTTCTTCGTTGAGCGTGTTGCCCTGCCATTGACCGCGTTCGTTGAAGACGCAAAACGCAGTGATCCATCCTGACAACCATTGTGGACCGCTTCCTAACTCTCGATGAGCAATCCTGTTCCAAAAATCGAGGTTGTCTGGATGGGTGGGATGATCGTAGGCAGTGACGAAACGGGTGAGAATAGGTCGGAGGAGATGGTACCATGCGATCGTTTGAATGCCGTATCTCTTGAGATGCTCGAGACGGTGGAGAATGGATTCCCAGTCCTTCTTTTCTCCCTCGAGCGTGACCTTGGGGATCCCGCATCTGAGGGTAAATTTGTACGCAAAGTAATTCTTCATAGCGCCCATCATCACGATAGCGCATGTCGTTTTGTCTACCGGGGTCGTCGTCGTGAAATCCGGCATGATCCAGTCACGAAGGGAAGGGTCATCAATCTGCTCTTCCATCAATGCCGTCATACGATCCACCATGGACGCTGTGTCCATGGTATACCGGCTTCCGCTCGACTCGACGACCAACTCGCGTTTCCCTTCGTGGGTGACAAACACCTTGCGAAGCGCCTCCGCGTGCCCATTCGCGAAGGAACTAAACTGCGTCATGATTGCTATCCAAACATCATCCGGACGCACGATGAGGCCCCGATGATTGTTGTATGCCTCGATGACAGTGTCTACGAACCCGTTTTTGTGAGGTATGATGTCCCGCATCGCGTCACGGCTGGAAGGAAGGGAGGTGTGCAAGAGTTCGCTGCAGAGCTGACTTTTCTCGGGTGCAACGCCGCGGAGGAGGATGAACGAAGGGTTCTCGTCCGACCGCACCTGCAGCCGGTCATACTCTGTGAATGATTCCGCAGAATGTGGCACGGGACAGAACGATATCGATTGTTTCGAAGCTGGCATCGGTGGGGGTGTTGGTATTGATGCCATCTGTCAACATGGCAAACATAATGTGTCAGTGCCATTCTCGATACAGGCGATATGCAAGACTTACAGTCCATGAACTACTGGTAATTTCTGACGAGGCATCACCTGCAAACTCGACATGTATAGGCGGGGATCGAGGAGATGGTAGAGGAGCCCGACGTAATTTTTGAAGCCTAAAAGGCTGGGTGCGCAAGCCCCTCCATGGAGGTACGGAATGAGCGCTACTGCGGACTCCGAGGGACGTGGCATCGCTTCCTGTTTCAGAACTCAAGACCGCGGAAACAGCATCTTCGGTGAATCTGCTGCCAGACGGATGTTGGAAGAATGAATGAAAACGACCCGTTGGTGAATTGGGTGGAGACTTTGAAGGCGACGGTGGTTCCGAACGGTCTCGAGCGACGGATAATCTGCGGAACATGTTCGGGTGTGGTAGTCAACCGGCGGCAATGGGGTCCTGTGGGATGCTGGGCTCGGATTTGCTGTGGATATCAACACAGAATCACACACCTACTGAAGCGATAACGCTAATGGTTTCAAGATGTGGCTTGAAATTTGGCCCGTAAGAAGGTCGCTCAATCGCCTCGCATTGGAAGTTGGAAACTCCATTTCTCGTATAAAGGTAATATTAGCTCAAGTCGTCTTCGCTCTCGTTTGCATTTGTTTGTGCCTATTACTCGGAGTCAGGTGGGCAAGGTCAATTGTCTAGCATGTTTTTGCTGTATCTTGGTACTTTGTCCTTGTGGCCCTCGTTTGCGGCTGGCTCCTGTACAGGCGATGAATTTGCTGATGGTATTCCTAGATCTCGACCCCTGTTGATGGGGTAATCTTTTGGAGCGAGACCATCGAGAGTCGAGGAGATGTGTATTTTTTTCGCTGCATGACCACTGACTAGCTATAGCTTTGCGTATTGACGGGTCACGCTAACATCCGTCTGGATCGCTGTCACTCGCCGAGGGGGTAACCAGTAGCGAACCGCTATTCCGGTGCAACGCATTTTTCATACAGGGTGCCAAAGACATCCTCACTATACAAATATCTGGACCAGTTGTCCAATGACACCTTGGTACAGCGTGTAACCAGGACCTTGGTGTCTACATTCTGATTCAACATGTTCTCAGATGTACATTCTACACGCTCCTGTGTACCTGGACATGTCAGAGTATCTTGGTTAACTGTGAAGTGCCGTATGCTACTGAGACCGCCCATTACCACTTTGTCCGTCATGCCGGTTCTTCCAATAACATCCTTACAGTCGTTTACACATCCGATTGTCCACGTTCACGGCCATCGCGAAACGAGGCATTCCTTGTGGTGCTTTTGGGTGACATTGCGCCCCAAGACATAAGGAGTGTCAAGAACACTAATAGGCATGAGTGTGCAGATCCGATAAACAAGTAATCATGCGTAGATTCAAAGCGAAGCTCTTGTCCCACTCCCAATCAGTCCAAGTACCTCATGCATCGCATCTCCGAGCGCGTCCGGTTTCAATTGCGGAACCTATCCCACACCAAACGTCATCAAAAGCCCAAACAACGAAACTGCACGACCCACGAGATGTCCAGACCCCGCAACTGTGCGCTGCGTCTTTACCCGGTGTCCAGCCGCATCCAAGATCTCTGCCTTTGCCGTTTTCGATCTAGGTATGACAGTGGTCATCACGGTCCGAACATAAAACGAAAATCACGACCACGTACACGAATTCTTCCAATTCTGCCCAGATGATATGTACACCATGTCTGCCAGCCTCGTTGAGCGCCGTACACACCGCAGCGAACTGCGAGGGCTCGATCGTATGCGCCTGACATGTGTAAATGGCCGCTTCCTCGTCCTTGCGTAGCTTGGGCGTGATATACGATCCATGTCCCTCCGACGACACCACCTCTTCAAGCGCGTGTTCCTAGAGAGCGGACGACCCGTTGAACGATATAGTTTCTTCCCTCCGGACGCTCGCACGTACCACATACAGATCGAGTACTCTCGGGTCCCATCGAGACCAAATACTCTTTCCGCCCGTCGCGAGCCAATGTCTAAACTCTGCACGGGAAGACCACGTGTCACGTTTGGCGCGTGCCCCGCGGACGTTGGCAGCACCGTGAATCGAACGAGGGTCTGTTGGGGACATGGAAGGGAACATGAGTGTCGGCTCGAGAAGGATCAACGCGTTTGGGTACACGGAAGTAAACATGGTCAATGCGCGTACCCTGGCATTAGCGAACATGACCGTCCTCAGCAACAAGGAACAATCGGGATGAAGAAAATATGGCCATACCAGACGGTACAGCCGCCCGAATGTCCCATACCGACGATGTTGTGGCCTCTGAAACGTGGCAGTGACAAAAAGGCGTGTAGATAGGCAGCGATGTCCACCGTTGCTAGCAGGATGGGTCAACGAATATCGTGGATGCAAAGGGAGGCACTCACTGCAGGTCCCCTCATCTTTCCCGCTGTGGGCTTTGTATTCGTCAAGAAGACGGCGATTCAGGGTGGCTGCCTCGCCGTGGTTAGGAAAGTCAATCGACCATATCTCCCGAATGTCATAGGTAGCCACGTCCCGGAGACTGAGCAACCTGGTGATAGTTGTATGGTATTGTTCCTTGTCTGTCAAGGATGAAATAGGTTGGACATGAGTCTGTAGAGGGCATTTGAGCTTACGGCCTGAGACACCGTGAATGAAGATCAAGGTCATCCCGCCTGGAGAGACGGGGTAACGCAAGGCAGAACACTTGAGAGAGGCATCGACACCTCCGAGCGTAGCTGGTAAGGGAAATCCATGTCGCTCTGGTACAATGGACCCAGAGAGAATACTACTCATCGTACCCTCGACTGTAACCCTTGAAGGTGAGCCTCGAGGTACACACGTTTCTCATAGGTGTGAACGAAAAGATGTACCTGTGCAATGTAGGACGTCGGCAATCAGCCGGGCAGTACTCACAAATAGAATTGAACACGGTGCTGTGCGGGCCAAGCTAACCCCGGTGAGATCGCAAGAAACAACATCCATAGTGGGAACGATCACCATCTTCTTTGCAGCTGCGCCCATTCCGTTTCGTTGATGGACGAGTATCGAGTACGACGACGGTCAAGTACAATGAGCTCCTTTATAAGTTTAAAACTCTAATTGATCGAGCGAGGTTCGTTAGTAGGGATGGAACCCAATTCATATGTACAGAAAAATCATTCCAGCCATGCATGTATCGTCACAATGTGAAGCACGGCAGAAGGGAATGGCCATCTCTGTAGTACGGTGCCAGAAGGTAACTGTCACTTCAGATAATACCAGAGACATGGCATTGGCCGCCAACGTCGGGAACAAGGCGTGCGCTCCCAGTTGTAACATACCCAACTCGTCCACCGTCACCTAATCCTGTTAAGGATGCGTCATAGTCTCAAGGAGGGTCCAAGCCAATTCCATACGAGTTGTTATTTGGCTTCCGTCGGAGGAAGTTGATCTGGAAATACATCGGGTCGGGTCGGTGGTACGCCCCACTCCGGCACGTCTCTCGGTCGGGAAATTCTCTTTGGTTCCCAGTCCTGTTCACCCACCGCACTCAATTTCTAGACCATGTTTGAGAGAGCAGCTCGACAGGGTAGAGAACCGGCAGACGCACATAGTACTCTTCTCGAATGTCAAACCTCTTCTTCGACCTGTTGAGTCCGAGGGCTTCCTCTCGAGACAACTGTAAGGGGTGTTAAAAGGGCGTGAAAGCAGGCGTAATGAACATGGCATGAACTTGCCTGCTTGATTTTCTTGTCATGCAAGTCATACCGGATTTGGGTGAAAGCTTGGAGACCAAACGACGCGCCAACCATGATGAGTATGAACGGTATCCCAAACAGTACAGGGTGTCGTTTCAATCTTGTCTGTAATGGAGAGGGATTCAGCGGGTTGGTCTGAAAGGTCGGCATGCCTGATCACCGTCGCTTTGGAAGAAGACTCGAGCAAGGTCTGATTGCCTTTTTCGGAAAGCAACCTGCTCGTCACCCGGCCAACTTGATTCAATCACAATACGATAGAACATCGTCATCTACACCATGTCCGCCACTACGCATGGTTCTGACCCCGGTTCCTCAAAGAGGACAGCAAGTTATCCCTCTCCACCCAATGCTTGCAGGCAAGTGACCGAACCCTCTCCCATCGCTCATTGAACATACGAACGACATCCGGATGTTCCTCGAATGGCGGTGCCAGTTCAATGTAATCCCACTCATCATCCAAGCGGAATTGGGGAAAAGGTGCGACATGGAAGAAAATCCCGAGTGGTTCGATAGAATCTTCTTCAATGGGGGATACGCCGACATCAATTTTTGCGCCATCCGGCATTTTAAGGCCATGCCAAGGATGTCCCTGATGAACTTCGGTGTAGCCATGGGTGTTGAACGGGAAGCTAAAGCGGGTGAGTGACCTGCATTGTCCCAGTAGCTGTACAAATCCT